>QRFJ01000479.1:243173-269424 GCA_006176705.1 Cocos nucifera | reverse complement strand
AAGCGATACAATTTCACAGAAATCCAGTGTTCTTCACCTAGATTCGACTGATATCTGGTCATGATAACTCGCAACATGGGCTATATCAGGTCGTGTACATAACATGGCATACATGAGGCTCCCTATTACTAAAGCATAAGGGATCTTGCTTATGTGTTCAATCTTCTCAGGTATGTTAGGACATATTTTCTTGGAGAGATGAATGCCATGTCTAAAGGATACCAATCCCCTCTTGGAGTTTTCCATGCTAAACCTCTTTAGCACTTTCTTTATGTACATCTTCTGTGAAAGACCTAGCATCCTATTCGATCTATCTCTATAGATCTTAATTCCTAGAATAAAGAATGCTTCTCCTAGGTCTTTCATGGAAAATTCTTTAGATAACCATATTTTAACTATGGTCAACATGAAAATATCATTCTCAATAAGGAGGATATCACCCACGTACAGTATGAGGAAGACAATAGTGCTCCCACTGATTTTTTTGGAAAACACATTTCCTCATTCTCGATGAAAGAAAATAATTTGATCATATCATTTAAAACGAGTATTTCAGCTTAAGATGCTTACTTAAGTCTATATATGAACCTTTGTAGCTGTATACTTTGTGATCAATATCACTGGATGTGAAATCTAGTTGCGGTTTCATATAGATATCTTCCTCAAGATATCCATTTAGAATGTCATTTCATATCTATTTTACCATATTTCATAATAAAATAGGGCTGCAATAGCAAGCAATGTGCGGATGGATTTAGCATGGCTACTGGCAAAAATGTATCCCAGTAGTTAATTTCTTCATGCTGACTATACTTTTTGCCAACTAATCTAGCTTTGAATGTCTCCACATTCCATCTCTCTCTTTTTTAAGTACTTAAGAAAACTAAGGATATGATATTGATTTTTGGTAATGAAAACTCCAATTCAGGGATTATAGACTCAATTTTATCCGATATAAATGATCGAAAGTCAACATCTGGGAGTCTATTTGTATGTAATGGTGGTGCTGTCAGTTGAAAGAGTTCCAAAACAGATAGTGATTATGATTCCTTCATGAAAGCAGAGTACATCGCTGCATCAGAGGCTACGAAGGAGGTATTTTGGTACAAAAAGTTCACCACAGAGATCGGAGTGATGCCATCGGATGCCATTCCTCTGTACTGCGACAATAATGGTGCCATAGCCCTTGCTAAGGAGCCAAGGTCTCACCAAAAATTTAAGTACATCGAGCGGCGATACCACCTCATCAGCGATTATCTTGAGAAAGGTTACATCGAGGTCAAGAGAGTCGACTCCGCAGACAATGTGGCAGACCCACTTACAAAGCCGTTGGACCAACAGAAGATCGAAGCCCACCTTAAGAAGATGGGACTTAGATTTGTAGCCAATTGGCTTTAGGTCAAGTGGGAGTTTGTTAGATATGTAAGCCCTAGAAGCCAGATTGGCTGAAACTTGTAATACACTTCTAAGGGCAAAATTATAATTTTAATTATAATAATAAAATAGATTATTTTCTATCATAGTATGTATTTGAAAGTATCTATGATACATCTCTTGAGTTAATGGTAATGATAGTTTATATTTTCAAGAGTTGAAAATTTAAGACATGAATTTTCATTATTAACTCATAAAATGCTCCTGACCATAGGATCATCATGAGGATGGTGATTGATCTGGAAGGTTGGTGTACGATCGCTTCTTTTGGATAGATAAGTCTTGAGTCTACGATGTAGAGACACGAAAGTGAGAGTACAGGTACTCATTAGAGAATGAGGGTATGAGATATACATACCCATATCGAGATAAATCATCGATAAAGATTATGAAGTAGACAAAGTTGCTTCTAGCCGACACATCAAATGGGCCGCACACATCAGTATGTACTAGGGCAAGTAGATCCATGGCCCTTTCCCCATGTCCTATAAAAGGAAGCTTAGTCATTTTGTCATGAAGACATGATTCACAAATTGGATATAACTTGAAAGTCAATGGACTCAATAGCCCGATTTTCTCTAATTTGTTAACCCTATCTTCTACTATATGACCTAGCCTTAGGTGCCATAGATATCTATCATTTGGACTATTCCTAGATCATTTTGATCCTATGGCATTCATATTTTGTTTGGTATTAAAGACAGATACATCAATATGTAATGGTAGAGATCATTAATAAGAAAATCACTTGCAATTTTATTTTTTTCATAAAGAATATTATAATGGTCCTTAAGAAAACTAATTACATAGCCTTCTGGTGCTAAATATGAAAAAAAATCAAATTTCTGCTTGCAGTAGGCACATAATAACAATCCTTAAGTACTAAATCTAAGCTAGATAGTAGTCGAAGAGGATAGGTTCTCACGGCCACAGCAACAACCCTTGCTCTATTTTCGATGCATAGGATCATCTCACCATCCCTCAGCCTTCTGCTATCCTCAAGATCTTACATAGAAGTACACAAATGAGCACCAAAACTAGAGTCAAGAATCCAACTGGATGCAGAAAAAATCATATGGAATCCTTCTCTCTTCCTTTTTCTCAGCATCCTTCTCTCTTTCTTTTTCTCATATGGAAGTTTGTTGGAAGACCAAGTCAAAAGAGGAATTAGTTTTGCTTAAGGATTCTATGAGATAGAATCCTTGTTGACCAAATCTTCTTCCCATTGTGTGTCAACCCATCTTTCTTTATTTCCTCTGATTTCCATGGTAAAAGAAGGATTTTTTGTGCGCCCACTTTGCTGGTCCATGGCAGAAAAAAAGGTGGGGGCGCCCAAGAGTTGGGTGCCCCAACAACTTCCCATGTTTGGACATTCCTAGTCTAGGTTTTTGACCAATCTTGGACTTTGCATATCTCTTTATTTAAAGAGAATTCTTAGCTAAAATTTTTGTGTATTGTAGACATTTCAGAGATCTCTTTGGTGTATAAAAATTAGAGAAAAATTCATCTAGATCATAGAGATATTGAAAACACAAATTAGGGTGTCTAGAAAAAGAATAAAGAAGAAGAAGAGGATCTTCTTCTAGGGTTTCTGTTCTAGATCCCTTCCTTCCTTTTTGTGAGCTTTTAAGAGGTGTCTCAGAATCACAAATCTTCTTCTTTTATTTTGATATTTTGGAGTATCCAAGTTTCGAAGAAGAAAGCATTGGATCGACCGTCGAAGAGAGATCAGCATAATGCTAGCATATTGTGCTGATTTCCTACATCAAGATCTCTATTCGTGTTCGTGGGCTCATGTGGATGACTCCTAGAGGTCGGATGCATGTGCGGCTTGTGACTTCATCCTCAAGCTCAGATCAGCAAGTTAGAATATCTAACTTGCTCGGGTAACAGATCCGATCTGTTATTTTATATCTACATTAGATGTAATATAGATCTAGGTTGATATGATCAACCTTTTCTTCTCCTTTATGTTTTTAATTTTTGATTTAATATCATACCTTGATCATGTAATAGATCTGAGATCTAGGTATTTATATATTTATTTAAATAAATATTTGATTTATTTAAGTCTTTCGCTGTCTGATCTTGAAAAAGTTTCAAGATCTACCTGTAAAATCCTAGATCTGGTTCCTTCAATTGGTATCAGAGCTTGATTGTTATTACATGATTTTTGTGCATATTTAGATTATTTTATATATTAGATCTAATTTATAATCTAATTATTAAATCTAAAATTAAAAAAAAAATTAGATCTTACGAACTACCATAAGGTTGTCCTGCTGTAAGGTTTATCCCTTATAGTGAAAAGGTTGTCCTAGTTTATGATGATCTGACTCTAATCATAAATTTATTAGATTTGATCTAATTTTATTTATAATTTAATAAATTTATAATAATTTTAGAACTAAAAATAAAATATTTTAGATTGCACGAACTGCCATAAGATTGTCTTGCTGTAAGGTTTACCCCTTACAGTGGATAGGTTGTCCTAGTACGTACTGATCTAAAATATTGATCATAAAATTTTAGATTAAATCTAAAAAAATTTATGATCTGATTAAAAATATTTTAATCTAATTTCAATCATCATAAATATGTTAGATTTAATCTAGGAAGATTTATGATTGATTATTATTGAAACTATTTCAATTTATATGAACCTATTTAGATTAGATCTAAAGTAGTTTTATATTTATTTTACTTGCATAATGATTATGAATCAAACATGCAACTTGGTTGATAGAACCAAGTTATAAAAATATTTTACAAACATAAAAATCATTTTTGAAAAGCCAAACCACAATCCTCAATCCAAAACTTAATTAAGAATTAAGAAGTTGTTTGATTAGGTTCTAGGATTATAAATTGAAGATCCTATGACATGAATCATAACACATTGGGTTAATGGGTTACTGGGGATTAGGCCCATTAATTGAGTTAGACCTATGGTTAGATTAAAGAATGAACTTAATTAGAGAATTGACTAAATGTAATCAATTGTTGTCTTAGATTAAGTCAAGGATTCTCTAGATCAATTACAGAAGTTGTAGTTGGTCAAGTCCTTGTCTTTAACAAGAACCAAATGGACTTGATTCTTGGCTAAGAGGTCAAGCTCAAACTATTAGGTTGATCTAATCAAGACTAATTAAACCAGTTGGTATCTAAGATAAGTTTGGCACATACAACCGGTGGTTTTTAATTGGCAGCTTGCTTACTTATCTGGCCAACCTTATGGTAGACCCTTCCACCGATCTCACTTATCTGGCCAACCTTGCTTATCATAAACTAGGACAACCTTATGGCAGATGATCTCACTTATAGTGAAAAAAATAGATCTTACGAACTACCATAAGGTTGTCCTGCTGTAAGGTTTTCGATGGTGTCTAAGGCAAGCTTTGGCAGACCCTTCCACCGATCTCACTTATCTGGCCTTCTTGGTGAGATTGAGTTTTGATCAGATCACTTGATAATTTGAGTTGACCCATGTCAGCTAAGTAAATCAGTGTGACCGATTTAGGTGCTCCTAGACCAGCCTGTTAGTGGTCTCCCATAAGCTGACTTGGTGAAGCTAGTGGGAGGATCATGACAAGCTGGTTAATCTAACCTACTCACTTCTATAAATAAATCCTTTAAAATTATTAGGTCCCTAAAATAAAATAGTTATATGATAACTGGATCATAGCCTCCCATTAAAGTGGATGATAATGAGTCCGTCAGTTGGATAATCATTGGAGGTCCAAAGGCCTAGTGCTTATCGGTTGATGGAATTATCATTCATTATATGATCTCTTGGATACATCTTTCTAAATGATGGTCAGCTGGGCTAACCAAAGTTGGGCCTGATCATTCATTGGTTGGATAGGCCAAGTATGGTCATGTTAATAGTTGGACCTAACTGAACCCTTTTTTGAGAAGGACAAAACCAACTAATCAGGGCTTGGGGCAAAATTTAATTATTAGAAATTATTTAGAGAAATAATTGGTTATGAACCTATCCTTAGATGTACATGGGTGGGCCAACCAAAGTTGGGCTTGTGTATAGTCTATATGGATTCTAGTATCCACTAAGAAATTAGGATAATTTCTCAAATTGGAGGTATAGGCTACCAATTCGAATAAAATAGTGAAAGACCCTTTTGATTAAAGTCCAAATCTTTAGGTTCAATAAATTAATTACTAATTAGGTTATATTTTTTTTTGTGCAGATATGGTCACTTTTCTATCGCTCCAATCATTGTTGGACAATGATAAGTTGGTGGGATCCAACTTCGGTAGTTGGTACCAAAAGTTGAAGATTGTCCTGGAGTATGAACGGATCCTATATATGCTGACAGGTCCTACACCTGAGGAGCCAGCTGTCAATGCACATAAAATAGTCAGAGACACTTATCAGAAGTGGCTCAGTGATCAAACCATGGTACATTGCATTATGCTAGCTACGATGAGCGATGAGTTCAGTCGTAGGTTTGAGATAGCTCAGCCAAATAAAATGCTCCAAGTATTGGAGGATTCTTTTGGCACTCTCGATGACGTTGAGAGGCACAAGACTAGTTACACCATCTTCAATGCTAGAATGTGGGATGGAGCCTCTGTCACTAATCATGTACTGTACATGATCAAGCTGATAGAGCGCTTGAACAAGCTTGGCTTTTTCTTGCACAAATAACTTGGGAAAGATGCAATACTAAACTCGCTGCCCAAGTCTTATCACCAATTCCTTACATATTGTAGAATGTCAATGCCTGAAGTTGACTACCATGGATTACTAGGGTTACTTCAGAACCTTGAGAAGGATCACTAGCTTTACAAAGAGTCGGTGAACTTAATGGGAGGTTCATCTTCTCGTTCTCGATCCTTTGGGAAAGGAAAGAAGAACAAGAAGAAGAAAGCCAAGAAGGTGCATGTTCAGGCTAGGAAATCTGTGCAGGCTCAGACCCAAAAAATGAAGCCCAATAAAAGTCAAGCCGAATGCTTTTTCTATAAAAAGTGGGGGCACTGGAAGAGGAACAGTCCTTAGTACATTGCCTCCCTGAACCCGAACAGGCAGAGGAAGAAGCAAGCTATTGCTGGATAAGGTATTTATATGATAACTCCTTGCAATATCTCCATGTGTGATATTACTGACTGGGTATTGGATACCGAAAGCTCTTATCATATTTGCAATTCGTTGCAGGGGTTATAGGTCAGTAGAAGATTCGAGCAAGGCAAGAGATTCCTAAACATTGGAGATGGAAGACCAGTTTCAGTTCTAGCTTTAGAAATTTTGAAACTTGTATTTGAATTTCATACCATTGTTCTTATTGATTGTCATTTCTATCCTAGTTTTTTTTTAAATATCATTTCTGTAGGCTTTTTGGCTATGAACAATTATAAAATTTTAATAAAGAAATGAGTTTGTATTATCATTGTGAATGGTGTTACTGCTTTCTATGGACAATTGAATAATGGTGTATATATGTTATCACAATCTATTAATATAGTCTATTCAACTAGGAAGCATCCTAGATTAGATAATGTGATAGATATCTATTTATGGCACTGTAGGCTGGGTCATATAAACAAAAATAGGATAAGCAGGTTGGCTCAAGAGGGTATCCTCGAACTTAGTGATTGTGAATTACTTCCAACCTATGAATCCTGTCTTCTTGGTAAAATGACTAAGTCATCTTTTACTAAAAAAGGTAAGAGAGCCATTGAACTCTTAGGACTAGTACATACTGATGTATGTGGACCAATGAGTACTAGTGCTAAAGGTGGATATGTCTACTTCATCACTTTCACAGATGGTCTATCCAGATTTGGATATGTCTATATGATGAAACATAAGTCGGATTTGTTTAAAATGTTCAAATGATTCTGAAGTGAAGTAGAAAAATAAACTGAAAAGAGTGTTAAAACTCTTCGATCTGACCGAGGAGAGGAATACCTTTCTGGTGAGTTTTTCACATATCTAGAAGAGAATGGAATTCTCTCCCAATGGACTCCTTTTGGAACACTACAGCATAATGGTGTATCTAAAAGGAGGAATTGGACTCTATTAGACATGGTCCGATCCATAAATGGGTTTTGCCAGCTTATCGATATCCCTTTAGGGATATGCACTCGAATCGGCTTACTATCTTTTAAACAAGGTTCAAAGTAAATCTATGGTTAAAACTTCATATGAGATAAGGACAGGACGTAAGCCAGCACTTTCACACCTCGGGGTCTGGGGGTGCCCGGCTTATGTCAAATGATTAATTATAGATAAACTTGAACCTAGCTCTGACAAGTGTGCATTTATAGGATACCCAAAAGAGACCAAAGGATACTATTTCTACCATGATGATGAACAAAAGATGTTCGTCAGCCTTAGGGCAACCTTTTTGAAAAAGAAGTTCCTTAGTGAAGAAATTGTTGCCTCTAAGGTTGAATTTGATGAAGTTCAACAAGTAGAAAGTTCGACACAGAATATTGAACCTAAGTCGGATTTGATCAGATCAGATCCGAAGCCTAGTGAACTTGCACCATTAAGATGATTTGATAGAGTACCACGCCATCCGGACAGATACTATGGATTCTTGGTCTAGGATGGTGATCCCATCGAACTCAATGAGAATGATAAGGATCCGATCACTTATATGGATGCGATGCAGAGATCTAACTCTGAGAAATGGCTAGAAGCCATGAGATCTGAAATGAATTCTATGAAGGTCAATGATGTATGGACATTAGTTGACCCACCTAAAGGGGTTAAACCCATTGGGTGTAAATGGATATTCAAAAGAAAAAGAGGTGCAGACGAAGAGGTGGGGACCTATAAATTCCATCTGATTGCCAAGGGGTATCATCAACGTTATGGTATTGACTATGATGAGACATTCTCTCTAGTGGCAATGCTCAAATCCATTCAGATAATGCTTGCAATAGCTACCCACTTGGACTATAAGATCTGGCAAATGGATATGAAGACCATTTTTTTAAATGGAGAGCTAATCGAAGAGGTGTATATGATATAACCTGAGGGGTTCACATCTACAAATGAGTCCAAGATGTGCAGGCTTCAAAGATCCATTTATGGATTAAAGCAAGCATCTCAGAGTTGGAACATGCATTTTGATAAAGTTATCAAAACGTATGATTTCATTAAGAATGGAGAAGAATCCTGCATTTACAAATGGGCAAATTATTCAATAGTGGTATTCCTTTTTTTGTACATGGATGACATTTTCTTAATTGAGAATGATATCCCCGCACTATAAGAAATAAAAATCTGGTTATCATCACAGTTCTCCATAAAAGACTTGGGTGAAGCATCCTACATCCTCGGAATGAAGATCTATAGGAATAGATCTAAAAGGATGCTTGGTATATCCCAGCCCACATAAACTGTGCTATAGAGGTTCAGCATGAAAAATTTTAAAATGGGCTATCTTTCGATAGGCCAAGAAATTTCTCTCTCTAAGAAGAATTGTCCGACAACTCTTGAAGAGAGAGAGCGTATGAGTAGAATTTCATATACTTCAGTAATGAGATCTATTATGTATGCAATGACATGTACGAGACCAGACATGACATACTTACTAGGAGTAGTGAGTAGATACCAGTATGATCCTGGAGAAAATTACTGAAAGTTGGTTAAAACTATCCTTAAGTATTTGAGAAATACTAAGGACCAATGGTTGATTTATGGTGAGTCAAATCTGAAACTTGTGGGATTTACAGACTCCAGCTTTCAATCTAATCATGATGATAGTAAAAGTGTGTCGGGATATATCTTTACTCTAAATAGTGGAGCCATCTGCTGAAAAAGTTTCAAGCAGCATACAGTGGCTGACTCTATTTGCGAAGCAGAGTACATAGCAGCATCAGATGCAGCAAAAAAAGCTGTGTGGCTGAGAAAGTTCATCACCGAGCTCAAAGTAGCATCCTCCATTGATGATCCAATCCTGCTCTACTGCGACAGCACTGGCGCCATAGCTCAAGCAAAGAAACCGAAGGCACACCAGCGGACAAAGCACATTCTATGCTACTTTCATTTGGTCCGTGAGATCATGGATCGTGGTGACGTCGACCTTCAGAAGATCGACAAAAAGAAAAACCTAGCCGATCCCTTCACTAAAATCCTGGCAATCAAGGAGTTTGACAACCATAAGTCAAAGATGGATATTAGATACTGTATCGAGTAGCTTTAGGATAAGTGGGAGTTGTTGAAAATTATGTTCCAAAGTCAATTGTTAGCCTATTGACGATCGAGATATTATAATTAATTTATTAATTAATAAAAAAATTTTGGCATCTTTTTCATCATAAATTTACATCTTCTAATGAACTCCATTATTGTGATGAAGTCCTTAAGACTATTTAGTTTCGATAAAGAGAGGATTTATCGATTAGTTCTTAAATTTATTCATGATCAAATGATAGGTTGTTAATTAGGACGACGGCATCTATCGATCATAGATCGCTATATGCCATATAGGTTGGTTGTCCTCTTAACCAAGGAGTATGGAGATACTAGTATGGCATATAGATGAGATGTATGGGTACATCATCATTGAACGTGACCAACTCTAGAGCATTCTGCTATCGAGAATATCTCTGATGGGATATAGGTATAAGTATCCCTTAGACCTGAGATCACCTCAGTGACTTGCAAGCAACTCACTATGCTTTAGAACCAAACTATCTGAATTTCTAATTCAGCAATGCAAGGCTTCTAGGCACAGTTAAGTACTTGTGAAGTCGGAGTGTGATCAAGATAGAATTGACTACTCCAAGAGTTGGAGAAGAATATATCACTATATTTCAATATAGCAAAACCTTGGCCAGGATAATCCATCAGATAGATTTGATATTTTGAAATACAATGTGGACAACCTGATCAGAGTTGATAGTTGAACTCTGAGGTATCCTACGAGCATTACGGTCAAGGGGATTAAGTATATGGAAACTATATTTGCATGGGTTCTAAGGATGGTGTTCTACACCTTTCGACCTATCCGACCGTCGGGTATCATTGCTAGATTGTCAGTTTAATTGATATAAAAATTTATTTCTATGCTACCAACTTAGGTTTGGACCTATGAGGTTACACACATTAGAGTTCACATTTTGATCGGATGGTTGATCAGCGATTTAGAATTGTTTTAGTGTTAAACGATCAATACGGTTGATGTTTGACCTAGTGTAAGTATTGCAGGAGGATCGATTAGTAATTTGATTGATAATTGACTTAATTTGATTAAGCCAATAGGCTGAGATTAAGTCTAATTAAATATGATTTAATTAGATTTAGTTTGGGCTTGATTGAATCAAGTCCAATTGGCTTATTTGATAAGTCAAGTGCAAGGAAGAACTAGTCCTAGTCTAACTAGGACTCGGGTCAATCCAATTTTTTAATTTAATTAGAAAATTAAATTAAAATTAAATCTAATTTAATTAAGTCCATAAATAGGTTAGGATTTTATTTAATTGGGTTGGTTTACTCTTGTTTTTATTTGGTTAAAAGATCTTGCTTGACCAGGTCAAAATAGGAGTCCTAGTGTGACTAGGACTCCCTTTTTCTTGCACCACCTAATGCTCATGCCCCACCCCTTTCTCTTTGTATTTTTATGTGAATAATCTCCATGCTCCCTTCTCTCTTCCTTTTTCTCATATGGAAGTTTGTTGGAAGACCAAGTCAAAAGGGGAATTAGTTTTGCTTAAGGATTCTATGAGATGGAATCCTTGTTGACCAAATCTTCTTCTTGCTATGTGCCAACCCATCTTTCTTTATTTCCTCTAATTTCCATGGTAAAAGAGATATTTTTTGTGTGCCCCCTTTGCTGGTCCACAGCAGAAAAAATGGTGGAGGCGCCCAAGAGTTGGGTGCCCCAGCAACTTCCCATGTTTGGACATTCCTAGTCTAGGTTTTTAACCAATCTTGGACTCCATATATCTCTTTATTTAAAGAGAATTTTTAGCTAAAATTTTTTTGTATTGTAGATATTTGAGAGGTATCTTTTTTGTAGAAAAATTAAATAAAAATTCATCTATGTCATGGAGATATTGAAAATACAAATCAGGGTGTCTAGAAAAAGAACAAAGAAGAAGAAGAGGGTCTTCTTCTAGGGTTTTGTTCCAGATCTCTTCCTCCATTTTTGTGACCTTTTGAGAGGTGTCTCAAAATTACAAATATTCTTATTTTCTTTTAGTATTTTGGAGTGTCTAAGTTTTGAAGAAAGAAGCATCGAATTGACCGTCGAAGAGAGATCAGTACAGTGCTAACATACTGTGCTGATTTCCTGCATCAGGATCTCTGATCGTGTTCGTAGGCTTATGTGGATGACTCCTAGAGGCCGGATACATGTGTGGCTCATGACTTCATCCTCAAGCCTAGATTAGTAAGTTAGAACATCTAACTTGCTCAGGTAACAGATTCGATCTATTATTTTATAGCTGCGTTAGATGTAATATAGATCTAGGTTGATATGATCAACCTTTCCTTCCCCCTTATGTTTTTAATTTTTTATTTAATATCATGCCTTGATCCTATAATAGATCTGAGAGCTAGGTGTTTACATATTTATTTAAATAAATATTTGATTTGTTTAAATCTTTCATTGCTTGATCTTGAAAAAGATTCAAGATCTACCCGTGAAACATTAGATCTAGTTCCTTCAGGATAATGAGTTAGATAGCCCAATAAATAATGATCACTTTAATTAGATTTCATCAGACAATAAAATAAATAATAATATATAGAAAAATAAGCATATAGAAGTCATCAGTTTGAAATCAATGTTCAATATGTAGTATTATCAAAATATTTATTATGCCAAATTCTATCTTTTTGGATTTCTTTGAAAAATTCAGTTTTCTTTCAAATTATCAAATTCTTATCAGTTATTCTTATCAATCATTCTCGTCAGCCATGAACTATGACCATATTATCCCTACGATAGGATCATAACACCGCATATCATCTTACGGTGAGCTGTGAATCATCTGATAGCAATGTTCTTCAGAATCGTTGGTCTGCTGGCGGTTTGTCGCTAGTTTGCTGGCGACATAAACCCTTAGGACTAAATCTTTGTCAATATATTAGCCTCCATTGGTGGGATCCTTCACATAGTTAAGCTAAGAGTTCAAATCATTTTAATTCATAATTTTTTTTATAATTCATGTTTCTTATTTTAGTTCGTTAAGAATGCACATAATCATGTGGTATTGAAATTAATTAAGTGTAATACATAATAAGATTAATACTTTCAATCATGCTTCATCATAACATTTCAAAAATAAGATACTTTTGATAACAAAATATCATTCATCAAATTTATGCATCATTTCATAAATTATATAAAAAATATATTATAATTTATCGATAAATCTAAAAATGATGAAACATTACTTACCTTGTATGCATTCTAAAAAATCCATATCATTCTTGCAATTTCTTTCCAAAATCTTTAGTTCACAGATCATCATATTGTAGTACCCCATTATCAGACATCTACGATTTTATACACGATCAACTTCAATAATTAACAAGCATACCACTAAACTAAAAAGATAGGTTGACGATAGTCACATCTAATGATCCAGATTGGTCTGGTCATCTTAACTTAATGGATCAAGATTTGATTAGAAGATAGATAGTTCAAGGTCTATTTATCTTGATCAAATTGAATTCAAAGTGGTAGGATTGAGAATCTTTCGTTAAATTCATAATCAAGTGGAGAGACAAAGTCAAAGGAGAGAGAAACTATGAAGATGAATCAGGACTAATTAGGCGATATGGTCTGACAATCCGATCAATCAAATCAAGATAGTTTAAATCAAATCATGATAAAATTTTTTCATGGATAATTTAATAAAATCATAGGTAATAAAATCTAAAATATCTGGTCTAGCTAAGGTGGATGCTGGTACACTATTCGACGATCACGGATCAAGACCCCCTTAACTAGGGCCATTCAAAATTATCGTCAATCTTTTCAAAGATTTAGAAAATCCTAGAAAAGAGAGATTATGAAGAAACACAAGCAGTCTAAAAAGAAAATTTTAGAGAGAGAAAGTTATAGAGAGAGAAAGTGAAGAAGGAAAGAAGAGAGAGAAAGAGAGAGGAGAGGGAAATTTTTTTGCATTTATTCCTTTTTTCTTGCTTT
Source organism: Cocos nucifera (assembly GCA_006176705.1). Lineage (NCBI taxonomy): Eukaryota > Viridiplantae > Streptophyta > Magnoliopsida > Arecales > Arecaceae > Cocos > Cocos nucifera. Next base: position 255,856 of record QRFJ01000479.1, on the reverse strand, counting down.
CTTTCTTTTTTAAAAAATCCAAGAATCATGTTAGAGAGAGAAAATAGGAGAGAGGAAGTAAAGAAAAAATATTTTTTTTAGAGAGAGATAATTAGATTCAAAATCCAAGATGGGAGAGAGGGAAGAGAGAGAAATTCTCTCTTTCCTTTCTTTTCTTTTTTTTCTTTCTCTTTTTCTTTTTTTATTGGGCTTTGCCTTCAAGGAATAGAGGACCCGTGCATCCTCTGTTTCTCTCTTCCTTTTTCTTTTTCATTTGGGGTTGAACAGGGGATCTATGGATCCATGTCTCCTCTTCCTCTAACTCCATGACATCCCACCCAAATGGATGGATGGGGTTCAACTCACGACGGCACAACTGTGGCTCCCCGATTAGGACTCAACGATGACAGACGGTGCCAAAAAGAACATAAATTGGGATAGCAAAAATAGGGGACTTTGGAATGAGATTTTTTTTAAGAAATTCTCAATTAACCACCAAAATCTCAGCCTATAAATCAAGGAGGAATGGGGGGAGGATTTTCTTAAGAATTTTCCTTACTTTCCAGTAGATTTTGGTGGTATTTCTTCAACGGACATGGTGAGGGCCATCCAAAAATCAAGGGCAAGCCAGAGGGAGAAGGATGGTGAAGGGGAGAGGGAGATGGTGGTGAGTGGTTGTTCACGGAGGGAATGAGGGTCTCCTTTTATAGAGGAGCCCTAGAGTTTGATTCAAACTCCCCTTCCATCGGGGAAGAAGACTCTCTTGGGGAGTCTTCTTCCTTCCATTATTTCTTTCTTTCTTTCTTTCTTTCTTTTTGGTTCATGCTTCAAAATTCATGCAGAGATCTTATTGGGCCCTTATCTTTGAAGTTAGGCTGGGTTAAGCCGGATTGGGGTATTACATTCTCCCCACCTAAAAAAAAATTTCGTCCCAAAATTTTCTATCAAGGATTTTGAACTTTAAGGTTTCACAATTATAATCTCATTAAAGTTCAATACCTTAAAACTTGATTCTTCCTGTAGATGATCGAAATTAAACCCATCTCTTGTAAATGAAAGAAAATCAACCTCTTAGTTTCTAATTAAGAATTCCAAATTTTTCTATGAAAGCATCAATTACTCTTGATTAATCAACCCATCACAAGATAGGAGAATATACTAATATGAATCGCATGGTGATATCCAATTCAGTCGAGAATCAAAAATATTTTCTCTTAACCATACTTTCAAAAGTTAGAGATTCACCATTCTAATCTCATCCTCAAACTTTTTGATTTTTTTTTTCCAAAGCAAGTTCATCATTAAATCATTTCATAAGGAAAAGGTGAATATCACTAATATTGATCTTAATCAAAATTATTATTTCTAGTCATTAAAATTAGTCTCTCAATTCTAGATTAAGATATCAAGTTTCTCGCCAAATCCTTAACTATTCATGATTTAATCAATATACCACAAACCTTATTGTACTCTCAATATAAGGATGCTTGACGATAAGAAAATCTAAGATCAAAATCAAGGATTGATAAATAATCTTAAATTCTTTCTAACAAACGGAGAAGCATAAGATTCAATTTTAAGATAAAATCATCTATCTCTAAATATTCTAAATCCAAAATTAAGAAACAAGGATCCATTCATCAAGACTCAAGATTATTATCATTTTCATTATCGATAAATTTCTTGTAGACACAATCAAATCAAATCATCTATAATAACTTTTTTTTTTGACTTAAAGAATCGATATTGCTAACTTAACTCAAAATAAACTAGATTATCACATTTTCACTATGCTCTCTAATCTAATAATTAAAATTTCTTAGATTCACAAAATATTTTTTCAATCAAATCATTCCTCTATCCTGAAAAGATCTAAAACTTCATATTTCAATTGAAGCTAAAGATTAACTTCCGATCTCATTCCTACTTTTTCCTGGAGCACAACCATCTTAATTAATCATTGAGTCCAATATCACATTCAAACCATCGCATAGATTTACTAATCCTTTATGAATAAAATCTTAATGCTCTCATCAATTCATTTAGATAATCAAAATTCGGTAAGTAAAATCAATAAGAAAAATATTCTGATGCTCCTCCAAGATAAGACTAAAATTTACAATAATCCTAAATATACTTTTCTAGTACATACTAATCCATACATGATCTATATATTAAGTTTAAGTTTGAAGAATATTCCAATCAGATATCATAAAAATCCTTCTTAGTTCAACCTGAAATAACATTTTATCATTAAATCTTTATCTTGCCATGAATAATCAACTTCTCAACTAGGTGTAATATAATAGTATTAATCCCACGTCAGATTTAAGTTTTCAATTCACTTTAACAACTAAAAATCAAAATATTAACCATAATATATAATGAAATTTCATAATCAATTCTCTTGCGACTACTTTATATCAAAATCTAAATAATCGTAACATGATCCATGGATTATCAATCATATATCAAATTCTCTGAATAATTATTCTTAAGTGATCTTTTCATTCTTAATCATAAGGCTTAGTCACAAATTATGAAGATAACTAATACTGTAATCATCATTATAGATCTATATCTTGATGTCCCTAATGTCTACCTACCTACACTTGTCAATGTCAGATTCTATGACTTATGTTTCATCCACTTATGCTTTGATACCACTTTAATTGTCATGCTCCTAACTCGAGATTATGAACTGAGGGTCATGGCAACCACCGCACACTCATAGAAAACTTTTTCTACAAGCATGTAAGGCATCTCATCATGCTATCAATAAGCAATAGTGAAATAATTAATCAATAAATAAAATCTAAAATTTAACTAATTAAAATCTAATTTTAATATCTCATAAAATTTAACAATATTCAAAAGATCTTACATCAGCTTCAATAAAAATTTTCTATCTAAAATAAGAGTGTCGATGTACTGCTTCTAATCAATCTCTCCTATACATACTCTCGTATCATCTATTTCTCAAGATCTATAAAAATAATAAAATAGGAATAATGAGCTAGATAGCTCAGTAAGCAATGATCACTTTAATTAAATTTTATTAAATAATAAAATAAATAATCATATATAAAAAAGTAAGCATATAGAAGTCATCAGTTCGAAATCAATTTTTAATATGTAGTATTATCAAAATATTTATCACACCAAATTCTATCTTTTTGAGTTTCTTTCAAAAATTTAGTTTTTTTTTAAATTATCAAATTTTTATCAGTTATTCTTATCAATCATTCCCGTCAGCCACGAGCTATAACCACATTATCCCTGTGGTGGGTCATAACACTGCATATCATCCTGCGGTGAGTTGCGAATCATCTGATAGTAATGTTCTTCAGAACCGCTGGTCTGCTGACAGTTTGTTGCTAGTCTGCTGACGACATAAATCCTCAGGACTAAATCTTTGCCAACATATTAGCTATTGAAAAACATACAAGATTTCAGCATACATTTCAAAATTTTTTCGAATTTACAAGCAGCAAAAGATATAGATTAAATAATTTAACCTATAATATACATGTGATCTTATCACTAAACCCTACATTCAGAATCTATGACATGCCATGATGCAAACATAAATTAAGAAATTAAAACATGAAAGATTAGTATTGATCAAATCAATACCAAGATCTAAAATAGTTCTAGATCAAATCCTAGATTATATCTAGATCAAGAAGAGATCAAATCTCTTACCTTTGCATGGGTCGAGAATACCGTGGTTAAATCTTGCTGTTGTCCTTATTGCTTAGAGCTATACATGCATCTGATCTCTACAAGTAATCCATATGAAGCTGCAACACAGATCATAGATTCATCGAATGAAGATCCACTCAAAGTACTAGCTTCTCACGAATCTCTCCTGATGGTTAATCAAAAAATATTCTTCAGATCTATTAGATGCTCAAAGAGATAAAGAACACAAGGAGGAATAAGAGAAAAGACTAACTTTTAGATCTTCTATAAATTAAAAAATAAAACATAAGAGAAAGGCCCTAAGAGAAGACACAGCTTCTCTTTCAGGACATCAATGATTGATTTTCTGAATACATCTCCATGTCAGGTCAAGAGGAGACCTTCTCCTCTAAAATTTTTTCATGCTTCTAGATCTCTTACTCTCTGACTTTTTACATAAAAGAATCCCATATAAAGATGAAGAAGAAGGGTTCTCAAGAAAATTCTAAGAGAAGACCTTCTTCTCTCATCAGGATATGATCAGATTATGTCCAAAACAAAACACCATGCCCCAACTCCTTGGAGCATCCATTGTCCACGTCCTCTTCCTATCTCTCTCAAATTTTTCTTATAGAAAAATAATACAAAAATAAGGAAGAAATAGATTTGAAAGAAATTCCCAAGATAAGATAATCTTCTTTCTTACCTTTATCTTAACAAGACATCAACTTTTGATGTCTTAATGAAACCTTTCCTCCAATAATCTTGGCACCCCAAACCTCCATGCCTCCTGCTTCTTTTTCTCTAGTTTTTTCATGAATTTTTTGAGATTTTTCACATGCAAAAATATCTCATAGGAGGCGCCCCATTTAGATAATGAAGACTAGGTCAAACCTAGTCTTATATGGACTCTAGGAAGGAGTTTTAGGAGGCATCCAACTCTTGGATGCCTTCTCCCCTATTTTTTTAGTGTGAAAACTAGAAAACTACATACAAAACTAAATAAAATAAGCACACAAAAGAAAGAGAGGCATGGAGAAAAAATTCCATAAGGAAAGGAGGTGTTTTGGAGAATTGGGACTCTATCAAATAAAGTCCAAGTCTTAACAACTTTCTTTATTTGACCAAGTCAAATAAAATTCCAAAAACACCTAGTATGGGGCATGGAGAACCTCTCTTATGTGAGGATTTATGGTGCTTCCAAGCCTTGGAAGGACACGGACGGAGCCAGGGTGAGGGCTCCAGGGAGGCTAGGATAGGTGTGGTCCTAAGGCTAGGATAGGAGTTATCCTAGGATGGAGGCAGCATATAGCTCTTCACGGGCTTGAGATTTAGGTATTGAGGGCCTCAAGGGGCTTAGCTGATGCTTCAGAGATCTGAAACATAAGGTGGAGCAAGGAACCAAAGCCAGAGCTTGAAGGTTGCAAAAAAAAAATTTCTATAGGTTAGCCGACTCAGTCCAAAACTAGGTCGGCTATGTCTCAGAGCATGGACAAAATAAAGAGCTGCACATTCGAGATTGCTAGCACGGCATAGGATTGGACCAGCTCAATTTCAGACTAAGCCAACCTAGTAGAACTTAGCTAGCTCAGTGCGCGGATAGAATTACACAAGGATCTATTTTGAGCCAGGATCTGGATTGATCCTAGGGGTCTTAATGCTAGATATATGTGCCCTAGAAGTCAGAATTGGCTGACACTTGTAATACACTTCTAGGAGCAAAATTATAATTTTGACTATAATCAATAAAATGGGTTATTTTCTATCACATATGTGTATTTAGTGTCTGTGATACATCCTTTGAGTTAATGGTAATGATAATTCATATTTTCAAGAGTTGAAAATCTAAGACATGAATAATCATTATTAACTCATAAAATGCTCCCGACCATAGGATCATCACGAGGATGGTGATTGATCCAGAAGGTTGGTGTACAATCGCTTCTCTTTAGTAGATGAGTCTTGAGTCTATGGTGTGGAGACACCAGAGCGAGAGTACAGGTACTCGTTAGAGAATGAGGGCACTGAGCGTGACCACCTCGAGTAGTCATTAGGAAGTCTACCTTCTCGTCAATGACTGACTCGATGCTGCAGTAGTGTGTCTGGTTCTTTGACCTGAGGTGCATCGGCAGTTCACCTTGAGGGTGTTATAGTTTGACTACACCATAACTCGATCTCCTAGCCATACGGAAATCCTGAGGTGTATGTTGGCTATAGCATGTTCATTGTAGGAACTGGATTGCATCAAGATGGAATCAATCTACCTCGGTGGTAGAGGAGCAGCCCTATGATGATCATGAGAATCAAGTCCAGAAGCCCATGGCCATGGTAGAGTGAAATAATAGAAAGAGTTTCTATTTAGATTTTCACATCGGACTTGAATCGAATGATTACATCATATGACAGAAACTAGGGTTTGACGAGTTCACCTTAACCCTAATCTGATCGGGGCTCAAGATAGAAGAACTTAATCACACAGGTAGCTGCACCAAGAGGTTCGCATTCAGCTCTGATGGGTTGCCACCATATACTGCTAGGTGTCACTGGTGGATTTTGGGAGCAATTAGAATGATTTAGATGATCGATCATTCTAGCTATTCGAATCAGAAGAGTTCTGATCCATCGAAAGGAGTTTCGATGATGTCGATGATAGAGATCATGACATATCCCATTACCATACAGAACTGAACCTAACTGGGTCACACAAATAAGGGTTTGAATCTGGTGATCATCAATTGAACTAATCCAGTTCAATTGATCTGAATGAGATTCAATTAGGTTCAAGAAAATCGTGCTAGCACTCGATTGAACCTAACGTTCTTCTTTTACTATCATAAATAATTATCCTGACTGTGCCAAAGGAGTTTGTGCTCGATCAGAGACCTTCACTTGGTCTGACTAGAGCTTGTCCAGGTTAGAAAAGGGTTGTCTTATTTTGTAAGGCAATATCTGCCATTTTTGGTCACCTACTATTTCTCATCCTTTGACTTTGGTCAAAAGTTGACCTTTGACTAGTCAAATGTTGACCATTAACACTTTGACTTTTATCCACGTGTCATGCACCTATTGGAGAGCTGGTGGAGGCTTGTCCCCCTACTAGAACCTGGTAAGGAGGAGGGTGCACGCCACCCTTAGCGTGTGCCCAAGCTGGAGGCGCCCAGGAGTCCCTGTTGGACAGGGACTCCATCTCCTTTTTGGATTCGGATTAGACTTCTTCTAAGAATCAAGTTTGATTGGTCTTAGGTACCATCTAAGGATGAATCCAGGGGACTCTTTCTCCACCAATCAGATTTAGATCTAATTTCACAAAGAGTTATGATTGGTTGGGAAGAAGAGGAGTTGGATCACACATAGTCTATAAATAAGACCCTGCGCCCAACTCAAGGAGTATCTAAAAATTTTCCACACCCCAAGGCTGCCTCTCTCCTCCTCCTCCATGCCAATTCTATCTTCTCCCTCTCCTCTCCATGCCCAAAGTGGTTTGGGATCCAAGTTGGTGCAATCCAGATGAGAGAAAGGCGACAGAAAGCTAGAAGGCTGCGCTGCTGCAAAGGATAATTGCTGATCTTCGAAAGATGTTTTGAAGATCCTCCAAATCAGATTCAAATCTAATTTTTGGAGATGTGATAGAGAAGAAGAGGATCTTTAGATCTAGCTTGAGTGGATATCGATAGAGGTCAGACACTTGCATGGCTAGATCTAGAACCTTCCGCTGCTTACAGGATCTTACAGGATCATCAACGGATAATAGGATTACCCTACGTTAAGGTAAATTAAATTAAATTTAATTTATTTAAATTTATTTTAATCATTAAAATAATAAAGATTAGATCTAAAATATTCTAGATCTGATCTAGATCAAAGAAAAAATTTTTTGAAATATATCTCTTGATCCGATCAGATCTGAACGAACCTAGTCCGAAAAATCAGGATTTTCCTTCAACTAGTATCAGAGCTAAGGTTCTAAAGTGTTTAGATCTAATTTTAAATTTATTTTAATAAAAAAATAAGTGATTTTAGATGTCGCATGAGATGTGATCAGATCTGAAATCAAAAAAATTAAAATTAAATGATTCGAATCTAAGATTAGAAAATATGCATGACTAGTTCTAAAATAGAATAGTTCTATAGAATAGTCTTGCATGTTTTCAATTTAATTTAATTAAATTATATTTTAGACCTATTTATTATTAGTTTTTAATATTATAATTATTATAATAACATCTAAAAAATAGTAATAAAAATTATTTAATTTTAACATCATATGAGATATGATTGACGCATGTCTAGACTAGTTGTAGAATAGTTCTACATAATTGTCTATATTAGAGTTTATTTTGATATGGTCAATTTAAATCTAATTTTTTAGATTATTATGATATAATTTAGATCTGAAAATATGCATGATTCGATACATGAGATGTATGCAAAATATGCCATGATTAGATCTAGTTTGTATATGAGATATATGATATAGATCTAAAACTATTTTATAGTATTACATGTTCCCGATTAAAGCTTTCCTCTTGGCCATCCGATCATAAGAACGAAGAAGGATTTAAAGGTCCTCTCTTCCCATCCGATGGAGTGTTCTTATGACGTGTAGGGGTGCTGCGCATTCGTCCTTAATCAAAAATCCAAAACTTACTTTCTGCAAAATCCTAGATCCTGAAACCCTAGGATTTATTGTGCATATTTTGTTTATGAACCCTACTTAACTAAGAATTAAGATTATGGAATATAATTAGATCTAAAATTGAAAATTTTAGATCTAAGACATATTCATAATATTGGGTTCGAGCTTGGGTAGCTCAATTAGGTCTAAGCGGTTGATCAAACCGAATCAAGAGTTGGTTAGATGGGATCAACAATGCTTAAATTGACCAGCCTAATAGGATTAAGTCTGGGTCAAGATCGAGTCACGATCAAGCAAGACCTAATTAGGCTTAGAGGTTAGAGTCTGGATTATAGGCTAACCCAATTGGTTCTGACTCAACAATTTGGTGTCTAAGGTAAGTTTGGCACATACAACCGACTGGTTTTTAATTGGGAGCTACTCAACCTGAATGCATTCTTGTACGAGTTAATGGTATATCCCTTCCATCGGTCTCACTTACCTAGCCATATCTGTTGACTCAGTTCTAATTTAAGGTGGTCAATAATCCAAGCTAACCCATGCCACTAGGTTAGTCATAATTGTTATGACTATGACAAGTCTAGTTTAATGAGACCTAAATCAATTCTCCCTAAGAAAAGATTAAGTCTGAGGTCTTCCACCATTGTAGATGTGCAGGCCCTTCTTGGGGTTGATTGTTCTTGGCTGGATACAATGGCTTAGTTGCACCGAAAAGATGCAACCATGTCTATTAGGCATTGGATGCTATGGGCTGGAGGATGAGTTGGGCTCAATATTTTGGATATGGTGAGAGACTCAATTAGAAATTCAGTCTGTGCAAATGGTGGGTCTGACTTAACTAAGGAGTGGATCAATATTCTGGATACGGTGAGATTCATGAATTAGAGACAAGTTTGGGTGCACCATGATTAGAGAATCATTGAACAAGAGTTGTTCACTCATTGGCTAACCCATCACCAATAACTGTTAGGTGAGGTGGTGAGTCAGTTGGTGAGACCGCACCACCCACTAGAATCAGAGGGAGTGTAGGGATCCAAGAAAATAGTGGGAGCTAATTTATTTAAAAATAAAATTCCTAAATAAATTGGTCAAGTCATAATTACAATATCTAACTAGAATCTTTGACTCTCTACAGAAAAATGTCTGCGTCCAACCCATTAGCACGTATCCTGGACACACATAGACTGACCGGAATCCAATTATAAAGATTGGCTCAGGAACTACAAAATCATTTTGGGTTCTGAGAAGTTAACCCATGTATTGGACCAGGACCCTCCCACCTTACCAGTCCATCCATCCACTGAACAGAGAGCATCTCTGAAAAAATGGATAGACGAAGATAATAAGGCCAGATATTACATGTTGGGCTCGATGTCTGATGAGCTCCAGCACCAACATGAAGATATCAAGACTGTTCGCCAAATGTTGGCTCACCTTGTAGGAGATGTTTGGTGAATAGAGTCGCAGCCAAATATCAAGTCATGAAATGACTTTTTAAGGCTAAGATGCATGATGGGCAGTCAGTCCAAGATCACTGTCTGATGATGATCAAGGAACTTGGAAGAGCTTGAGAAGCTCGGTGTGAAGTTAGACTTGGATCTGCAGAATGATATTATTCTGCAATCCTTGACTGATGCATATGGGCAATTCATCATGAATTACCACATGCATAAACTTCAAAATTTCTTGGCCGAATTAATGAATATGCTGGTTACCGCTGAGCTTTCTATGAAAGGTTCTAAAGGCTCAGTTCTTGCTATGGAATGGACTTTTTCCAAAAGAAAGTCTTTGAAAGAAAAAGAAGTCTGCGAAAAAGCAAAAGGTGGAAGGAGGAAAGAAGAAGAAGGCAGAGCCAAAGAAAAAAGTGCTGCAAAGGAAAGTGTTTCCATTGCAACAGTGACGGCCATTGGAAGCGAACTGCCCTACTTACCTGGCCATCCTGAAGAACAAGAAGGAAGGTCCTTCTGGAGGTATGCTCGTTATTGAGTCTAACCTTATGGTTTCTTCTGCATCCAGTTGATGCTTGACTCTGTTTCTAGTGCTCATCTGTGCACTTCCATGCAGGATCTTGAGGATAGCAGAGGCTGAGGGATAGTGAGATGATCCTACACGTCAAAAATGGAGCAAGGGTTGCTGCTGTGGCCATGTAAACCTACCCTCTTCGACTACCATTTGGCTTAGATTTAGTACTTAGGGATTGTTATTATGTGTCTGCTGCAAGCAAAAATTTGATTTCTATTTTATGTTTAGAATAAGAAGGCTATGTAATTAGTTTTCTTAAGGATCATTGTAATATTTTTTATGAAAGAAATAAAATTACAAGTAATTTTCTTATTAACGGTCTCTACCAATTACATATTGATGTATCTATCTTTAATATCGAGCAAAATGTGAATGCCATAAGATCAAAATGATCCAAGAATAGTCTAAATGATAGATATCTATGGCACCTAAGACTAGGTTATATAGTAGAAGATAGGATTAACAAATTAAAAAAAATTGGATTATTGAGTCTGTTGACTTTCGAGTTATATCTAATTTATGAATCATATCTTCATGGCAAAATAACTAAGCTTTCTTTTGTAGGACATGGAAAAAGAGCCATGGAATTACTTATCCTAGTACATATTGATATGTGCAGCCCATTTGATGTGCCGGCTAGAGGCAACTTCGACTACTTCATAACCTTTATCGATGATTTATCTCGGTATGGGTATGTGTATCTTATAAGAAATAAGTCTGAAGCCTTTGAAAAGTTTAAAAAATTCAGACATGAAGTTAAGAAGCAAACTGAAAAATCTATTAAGGTTCTTCGATTAGATCGAGGAGGTGAATATCTTAGTCAAAAATTTTTGGACTATCTCAAGCAAAATGGCATAGTCTCTCAATGGACTCCACCTGAAATACCTCAACTCAATGGGATTTTAGAATGGATGAACCGGATCCTATTAGATATGGTCCGATCTATGATGAGCTTCACAAACCTTCCTGATTTTCTATGGGGACATAGTCTATTAACTGCTATATATTTACTGAATAGGGTTCTCTCTAAAACTGTTCTTACCATACCGTATGAGATATGACATGGTAGAAAACTAAGTCTGAGTCATCTCAGAATTTGGGGTTATCCGGCTCATGTCAAAAGACAATAAGTGGACAAGTTAGACTATAGGTCCTTTAGAGCTCGATCCATAGGATATCCTAAAGAGTCATTAGGATATTATTTCTACATTCCAGAAGACCATAATATGATTGTGAGTCGGCATGCTGTCTTTCTTGAAAAATAGTTTATTCAAGATGGTGGCATTGGAAAGCAGATTAAGCTCGAGAAAAAAAAAATCTCATAAGAGTAATGGGCTTAGGACCATATGGAACTAAATCAGGTTGAGCCAATACAATCACTACCTCCTCCACCTCATAGATCAGAAAGGGTTTTCTGTCCTCCTGAGAGGTACTTAGGTACTATTTTAGAGAAAGTAGAGAAAATGTTCATCGTAGGTAATTGAGTTCATGGTGATGATCCCAAAAATCTATGACAAAATGATATCGGATATCGACTCCAAGAAATGGTTAGAGGCAATGAAGTCAGAAATTGACTCGATGCACTCAAACCAAGTCCGAATCTTGGTAGATCCATCAGAAAGTATAATATCTATTGGGTGTAAATGAATCTACAAGAGAAAGATTGGTGCAGATAGGAATGTGGAGACATTCAAAGCTAGATTAGTGGCAAAAAGGTATAGTCAGCATGAAGAAATTAACTACTGGGATACATTTTTGCCAGTAGCCATGCTAAAATCCATCCGCACATTGCTTGCTATTGCAGCCTATTTTGATTATGAAATATGGTAAATAGATATGAAAATGACATTCTTAAATGGATATCTTGAGGAAGATATCTATATGAAACCGCAACTAGATTTCACATCCAGTGATATTGATCACAAAGTATACAAGCTACAAAGGTTCATATATAGACTTAAGTAAGCATCTTAAAGCTGAAATACTCGTTTTAATGATATGATCAAATTATTTTCTTTCATCGAGAATGAGGAACCATGTGTTTTCAAAAAAATCAGTGGGAGCACTATTGTCTTCCTCATACTGTACGTGGGTGATATCCTCCTTATTGAGAATGATATTTTCATGTTGACCATAGTTAAAATATGGTTATCTAAAGAATTTTCCATGAAAGACCTAGGAGAAGCATTCTTTATTCTAGGAATTAAGATCTATAGAGATAGATCGAATAGGATGCTAGGTCTTTCACAGAAGATGTACATAAAGAAAGTGCTAAAGAGGTTTAGCATGGAAAACTCCAAGAGGGGATTGGTATCCTTTAGACATGGCATTCATCTTTCCAGAAGATGTCCCCGCATACCTG
>QRFJ01000479.1:139450-243148 GCA_006176705.1 Cocos nucifera | reverse complement strand
AGAAGATTGAACACATAAGCAAGATCCCTTATGCTTTAGTAATAGGGAGCCTCATGTATGCCATGTTATGTACACGACCTGATATAGCCCATGTTGCGAGTATCATGACCAGATATCAGTCGAATCTAGGTGAAGAACACTGGATTTCTGTGAAATGTATCCTTAAGTACTTAAGAAGAACTAAGGATATGATATTGATTTTTGGTAATGAAGAACTCCAAGTTCAGGGATATATAGACTCAGATTTTATGTTCGATATAAATGATCGAAAGTCAACATCTGGGAGTCTATTTGTATGTAATGGTGGTGCTGTCAGTTGAAAGAGTTCCAAACAGATAGTGATTATAGATTCCTTCATGAAAGCAGAGTACATCGCTGCATCAGAAGCTACGAAGGAGGTATTTTGGTACAAAAAGTTCACCACAGAGATCGGAGTGATGCCATCGGATGCCATTCCTCTGTACTGCGACAATAATGGTGCCATAGCCCTTGCTAAGGAGCCAAGGTCTCACCAAAAATTTAAGTACATCGAGCGGGATACCACCTCATCAGCGATTATCTTGAGAAAGGTTACATCGAGGTCAAGAGAGTCGACTCGCAGACAATGTGGCAGACCCACTTACAAAGCCGTTGGACGACAACAGAAGATCGAAGCCACCTTAGAAGATGGGACTTAGATTTGTAGCCAATTGGCTTAGGTCAAGTGGGAGTTTGTTAGATATTGTAAGCCTAGAAGCCAGATTGGCTGAAACTTGTAATACACTTCTAAGGGCAAAAATTATAATTTTAATTATAATAATAAAATAGATTATTTTCTATCATAGTATGTATTTGAAAGTATCTATGAACATCTCTTGAGTTAATGGTAATGATAGTTTATATTTTCAACAGTTGAAAATTTAAGACATGAATTTCATTATTAACTCATAAAAGCTCTCCTGACCATAGGATCATCATGAGGATGGTGATTGATCTGGAAGGTTGGTGTACGCGCTTCTTTTGGATAGATAAGTTCTTGAGTCTACGATGTAGAGACACGAAAGTGAGAGTACAGGTACTCATTAGAGAATGAGGGTATGATGATAATTACATACCCATAATCGAGATAAATCATCGATAAAGATTAATGAAGTAGACAAAGTTGCTTCTAGCCGACACATCAAATGGGCCGCACACATCAGTATGTACTAGGGCAAGTAGATCCATGTCCCTTTCCCCATGTCCTATAAAAGAAGCTTAGTCATTTGTCATGAAGACATGATTCACAAATGGATATAACTTGAAAAGTCAATGGACTCAATAGCCGATTTTCTCTAATTTGTTAACCCTATCTTCTACTAATGACCTAGCCTTAGGTGCCATAGATATCTATCATTTGGACTATCCTAGATCATTTTGATCCTATGGCAATTATTATTTTGTTTTGTATTAAAGACAGATACTCAATATGTAATGGTAGAAGATCATTAATAAGAAATCACTTTGCAATTTATTTTTTTCATAAAGAATATTATAATGGTCCTTAAGAAAACTAATTACATAGCCTTCTGGTGCTAAATATGAAAAAAAATCAAATTTCTGCTTGCAGTTAAGGCACATAATAACAATCCTTAAGTACTAACATCTAAGCTAGATAGTAGTCGAAGAGGATAGGTTTCACGGCCACAGCAACAACCCTTGCTCTATTTTCGATGCATAGGATCATCTCACCATCCCTCAGCCTTCTGCTATCCTCAGATCTTACATAGAAGTACACAAATGAGCACCAAAACTAGAGTCAAGAATCCAACTGGATGCAGAAAAAAATCATATGGAATCCTTCTCTCTTCCTTTTCCTCAGCATCCTTCTCTCTTTCTTTTTCTCATATGGAAGTTTGTTGGAAGACAAGTCAAAAGAGGAATAGTTTTGCTTAAGGATTCTATGAGATAGAATCTTGTTGACCAAATCTTCTTCCCATTGTGTGTCACCCATCTTTCTTTATTCCCTCTGATTTCCATGGTAAAAGAAGGATTTTTTTGTGCGCCCACTTTGCTGGTCATGGCAGAAAAAAGTGTGGGGGCGCCCAAGAGTTGGGTGCCCCAACAACTTCCCATGTTTGGACATTCCTAGTCTAGGTTTTTGACAATCTTGGACTTTGCATATCTCTTATTAAAGAGAATTCTTAGCTAAAATTTTTGTGTATTGTAGACATTTCAAAGATTCCTTTGGGGTATAAAAATTAGAGAAAAATTCATCTAGATCATAGAATGATATTGAAAACACAAATTAGGGTGTCTAGAGAAAAAGAATAAAGAAGAAGAAGAGGATCTTCTTCTAGGTTTCTTTGTCTAGACCCTTCCTTCCTTTTTGTGAGCTCTTTAAGAGGTGTCTCAGAATCACAAATCTTCTTCTTTTATTTTGATTATTTGGAGTATCCAAGTTTCCGAGAAGAAAGCATTGGATCGACCGTCGAAGAGAGATCAGCATAATGCTAGCATATTGTGCTGATTTCCTACATCAAGATCTCTATTCGTGTTCGTGGGCTCATGTGGATGACTCCTAGAGGTCGGATGCATGTGCGGCTGTGACTTCATCCTCAAGCTCAGATTCAGCAAGTTAGAATAATCTAAACTTGCTCGGGTAACAGATCGATCTGTTATTTTATATCTACATTAGATGTAATATAGATCTAGGTTGATATATGACACCTTTTCTTCTCCTTTATGTTTTTAATTTTTGATTTAATATCATAACCTTGATCATTGTAATAGATCTGAGATCTAGGTATTTATATATTTATTTAAATAATATTGATTTATTTAAGTCTTTCGCGTCTGATCTTGAAAAAGTTTCAAGATCTACCTGTAAAATCCTAGATCTGGTTCCTTCAATTGGTATCAGAGCTTGATTGTTATTTACATGATTTGTGCATAATTTAGATTATTTTATATATTAGATCTAATTTATAATCTAATCTAATTATTAAATCTAAAATTAAAAAAAATTAGATCTTACGAACTACCATAAGGTTGTCCTGCTGTAAGGTTTATCCTTATAAGTGAAAGGTTGTCCTAAGTTTATGATGATATCTGACTCTAATCATAAATTTATTAGATTTGATCTAATTTATTTTATAATTTAATAAATTTAATAATAATTTTAGAACTAAAATAAAATATTTTAGATTGCACGAACTGCCATAAGATTGTCTTGCTGTAAGGTTTACCCCTTACAAGTGGATAGGTTGGTCCTAGTACGTACTGATCTAAAATATTGATCATAAAATTTTAGATTAAATCTAAAAAATTTATGATCTGATTAAAAATATTTTAATCTAATTTCAATCATCATAAATATGTTAGATTAATCTAGGAAGATTTTGATTGATTATTATTGAAACTATTTCAATTTATATGAACCTATTTAGATTATAGATCTAAGTAGTTTTATTTATTTTACTTGCAATAAATGATTATGAATCAAACATGCAACTTTGGTTTGATAGAAACCAAGTTATAAAAATTTTTACAACATAAAGAATCATTTTTGAAAAGCCAAACACAATCTCATCAAAACTTATTAAGAATTAAAGAAGTTGTTTGATTAGGTTCTAGGATATAAATTGAAATCCTATGACAATGAATCATAACAAACATTGGGTTAATGGGTTACTGGGGATGGCCATTAATTGAGTTAGACCTATGGTTTAGCTTAAAGAATGACTTATTAGAGAATTGAACTAAAATGTAATCAATTGGTTGTCTTAAGATTTAAGTCAAGGATTCTCTAGATCAATTAAAAGTTGTAAGTTGGTCCAAGTCCTGGTCTTTTAACAAGAACCAAATGGACTTGATTCTTGGCTAAGAGGTCAAGCTCAAACTATTTAGGTTGATCCTAAATCAAGACTAATTAAACCAAGTTTGTGTATCTAAGATAAGTTTGGCACATACAAACCGTGGTTTTTATTATGGCAGCTTGCTTACTTTCTGGCCAAGCCTTATGGTAGACACCTTCCACCAATCTCACTTATCTGGCCACCTTGCTTATCATTAACTAGGACAACCTTATGGCAGATGAATTCATTATAGTGAACAAAAATAGATCTTACGAACTTCCCAATAAGTTGATCCTGCTGTAAGGTTTTCCGATGGTGTCTAAGGCAGCTTTGGCGACCCTTCCACCGATCTCATTATCTGGCCTTCTGGTGAGATTGACAGTTTTGATCAGATCACTTGATAATTTGAGGTTGACCCATGTCAGCTAAAGTATAATCAGTGTGCCGATTTAGGTGCTCCTAGACAGCCCTGTTTAGTGGTCTCCCATAAGGCTGAACTTGGTGAAGCTAGTGGGAGGATCATGACAAGCTGGTTAATCTAACCTACTCACTTCTATATAGTAAATCTTTAAAAATTATTGGTCCTCTAAAATAACAATAGTATATGAAACTGGATTCATAGCCTCCCATTAAAGTGGATGATAAATTGAGTCCGTCAGTTGGATAATCAATTGAGGTCCAAAAGGCCTAGTGCTTATCGGTTGATGGAATTATCATCATTATATTATCTCTTGGATACATCTTCTAAAATGATGTCAGCTGGCTAACCAAAAGTTGTGGCCTGAATCATTCAATGTGGTTGGATTAGGCCAAGTATTGGTCATGTTGTTTAATAGTTTGGAACCTAACCTGAACCTTTTGAGAAGACAAAAACCAACTAACAGGGCTTGGGCAAAATTTAATATTAGAAATTATTTAGAGAAATAATTGGTTAATGACCTATCCTTAGATGTACATGGGTGGGCCTCAACCAAAGTTGGGCTTGTGTATAGTCTTATATGGATTCTAGTATCAACATTAAGAAATTAGAGATAATTTCTCCAAATTGAGGTATAGGCTACCAAATTCGAATAATTAATAGTGAAAGACCTTTGATTAAAGTGCCAAATCTTTAGGTTCATAAATTAATTACTAATTAGGTTATATTTTTTTTTTGTGCAGAATAATGGTCACTTTTTCTATCGCTCCAATCATTGTTACATATAAAGTTGTGGGATCCAACTCGGTAGTTGGTACCAAAAGGTTTGAAGATTGTCGCTGGAGTATGAACGGATCCTATAATTGCTTGACAGGTCCTACACCTGAGCGAGCGCCAGCATGTCAATTGCACATAAAATAGTCGAGAACACTTAATCAGAATGGCTACAGTGATCAAACCATGGGTTCATTGGCATTATGCTAGCTTACGATGATCGCATTTGAGTTCATGTCTTAGGTTGAGATAAGCTCAGGCCAATTAAATGCTCCAATATTGGAGGATTACTTTGGCACTCTCGATGACAGTTGAGAGCACAAGACTAGTTACACCATCTTCCAATGGCTAGAATGTGGGATGGAGCCTCTGTCACTAATCAAGTACTGTTACATGATAAGTGATAGAGCGCTTGAACAAGCTTGGCTTTTTCTTGCCAAAATAACTTGGGAAAGGATGCAATACTAAACTCCTGGTCTCCGCTCAGTCTTATCACCAATTCCTTACATATGTAGAATGTTCAAATGCCGAAAGTTGAATACCATGGATTACTAGGGTTACTAGAACTTGAGAAGGATCACTAGCTTTAGCACAAGAGTCGGTGAACTTATGGGAGGTTCATCTTCCTTCGTTCTCGATCCTTTGGGAAGGAAAAAGAACAAGAAGAAGAAAGCCAGAAGGTGCAATGTTCAGGCTAGGAAATCTGTGCAGGCTCAGACCAAAAATGAAGCCAATAAAAGAAGCCGAATGCTTTTTCTATAAAAAGTGGGGTCACTTGGAAGAGGAAAGTCCTTAGTACATTTGCCTCCCTGACAACCCGAACAGGCAAGAGGGACAGAATAGCAGCATTGCTGGTATAAGGGTATTTTATAATGATACATCCTTGCAATTCCATGTGTGATATTACTATGACTGGGTATTGAGATACCGAATAGCTCTTATCATATTTTTGCAATCGTTGCAGGGGTTATAGGTCAGTAGAAGAATTCGCAGCAAAGGCAAGAGATTCCTAAACATTGGCAGATGGAAACCAGATTTCAGTTCTAGCTTTAGAAATTTTGAAACTTGTAAATTTTGAATTTCATACCATTGGTTCTTATTGATTTGTCATTCTATTCCTACGTTTTTTTTAAATATCATTCTGTAGGCTTTTGGCTATGAACAATTATAAAATTTTAATAAAGAAAATGATTTGTATTATCATGGACATGGTGTTACTGGCTTTCTATGGACATTGGAATAATGGTTGTATATAATGTTTATCAAATCTATTAATATAGTCCTATTCAACAGAGCCATCCTAGATTAGATAATGTGATAGATACTATTTATGGCACCTGATAACGGCTGGGTCATATAAAACAAAAATGGAAATTAAGCAGGTTGGAGCTCAAGAGGTTCCTGAACTTAGTGATTGTGAATTACCTTCCAAACTATGAATCTGTCTTCTTGGTAAAATGACTAAGTCTCTTTTTTAACTAAAAAAGGTAAGAGAGCCATTGAACTCTTAGGACTAGTACATACTGATGTATGTGGACGCAATGATACTAGTGCTAAAAGGTGGATATGTCTACTTATCACTTTCACAGATGGTCCTATCCATGATTTGGATATAGTTATATGATGAAAACATAAGTCGGATTTGTTTAAAATGTTCAAAATGAATGTCTGAAGTGAAGTAGAAAAAATAAACTCGAAAAGAGTGTTAAAACTCTTCGATCTGACGAGGAGAGGAATACCTTTCTGGTGAGTTTTTTCACATATCTAGAAGAGAATGGGAATTCTCTCCCAAGTGGACTCCTTTTGAAACTACAAGCATAATGGTGTAATCTAAAAGGAGGAATTGGAACCTCTATTAGACATGGGCCGATCCATATAAATGGGTTTGCCAGCTTATCGATAATCCCTTTAGAGGATATTGCACTCGAATCGGCTACCTCTTATATACAAGGTTCAAAGTAAATCTATGGTTAAAACTTCAATATGAGATAAGGCAGGACGTAAGGCCAGCACTATTCACATCCTCGGAAGTTCTGGGGGTGCCCGGCTATGTGCAAAATGATTAATTATAGATAAACTTGAACCTACTCTGACAAGTGCTGCATTTATAGGGATAATCCCAAAGAGAACAAAGGATACTATTTCCTACCATGATGAATGACAAAAGATGTCTCGTCAGCCTCTAGGGGGTCACCTTTTTGAAAAAGAGTTTCCTTAGTGAGAATTGGATTGCTCTCTAATGTTGATATTCGAAGATTCACACAAGTAGATAAGTTCGAACACATAAAATTATTGATACCTAAGTCGGATTTGATCAGATCAGAAGATCCGTAAGCCTACGTGAACTGCGCACCATTAAGATATTTATAGAGTACCAACGCCATCCGGACAGATACTCTGGATTTCTTTGGTCCTAGAGATGGTGAATCTATCGAACTCGAATGAGAATGATAAGGAATCACGAATCACTTATGATGGATGCGATGCAGAGCAATTCTACTCTGAGCAAGCTAGAAGCCATGAGAATCTTGAAATAGAAATTCTATGATATGTCAATGGATGTATGGACATAGTTACCCACCTACAAGGGGTAAAACCCCATTGGGTGTAAATGATATTCAAAAGAAAAGAGAGTTGCAGACGAAAGAGGTTGGGGACCTATAAATTCCATCTAGATTGCCAAGGGGTATCATCCAACGTTATGGTATTGACTATGATAGAGAACATCTCTCTACGTGGCAATGCTAAATCCATTCAGATAATGCTTGCAATGCTACCTCAACTTGGACTATTAAGATTGGCAAAATGGTATGAAGACCATGTTGTTTTTAAATGGAGAGCTAATCGAAGAGGTTGTATATGAATATAACACTAGAGGGGTTCACATCTAAAAAATCCCAGTGCAGGCTTTCAAAGATCCATTTATGGATTAAAGAAGATCTCAGATTGGTAACATGCATTTTATAACAGTTATCATACGTAATGATTTCATTAAGAAGGAGAAGACCCTGCATTTCAGATACCTGAATGCATTCTTGTACGAGTTAATGGCATATCCCTTCCACCGGTCTCACTTACCTGGCCATATCTGTTGACATCAGTTCTGATCTGAGGTGGTCAATAATCCGAGCTAACCCATGCCACTAGGTTAGTCATAATTGTTATGATATGACAAGTCTAGTTTAATGAGACCTGAATCAATTCTCCCTAAGAAAAGATTAAGTCTGAGGTCTTCCACCATTGTAGATGTGCGGGCCCTTCCGGGGTTGATTGTTCTCGATTGGATACAGTGGCTCAGTTGCACCGAAAAGATGCAACCATGTCTATTAGGCATTGGATGCTATGGGCTGGAGGATGAGTTGGGCTCAATATTTTGGATACGGTGAGAGACTCAATTAGGAAATCCAGTCTATGCAAATGGTGGGTCTGACTTAACTAAGGAGTGGATCAATATTTTGGATACGGTGAGATTCATGAATTAGAGACCAAGTTTGGGTGCACCATGATTAGAGAATCATTGAACAAGAGTTGTTCACTCATTGGCTAACCCATCACCAATAACTGTTAGGTGAGGTGATGAGTCAGTTGGTGAGACCGCACCACCCACTAGAAATCATTAATCATGGAGATTTTTCGCATCTCTACAGAGGGAGTGTAGGGATCCGAGAAAATAGTGGAGCTAATTTATTTAAAAATAAAATTCTAAATAAATTGGTCAAGTCATAATTACAGTATCTAACTAGAATCTTTGACTCTCTACAGAAAAATGTCTGCGTCCAACCCATTGGCACGTATCCTGGACACACATAGACTGACCGGAACCCAATTATAAAGATTGGCTCAGGAACTACAAAATCATTTTGGGTTCTGAGAAGTTAACCCATGTATTGGACCAGGACCCTCCCACCTTACCAGCCCGTCCATCCACTGAACAGAGAGCATCTCTGAAAAAATGGATAGACGAAGATAATAAGGCCAGATATTACATGTTGGGCTCGATGTCTGATGAGCTCCAGCGCCAACATGAAGATATCGGGACTGCTCGCCAAATGTTGGCTCACCTGCAGGAGATGTTTGGTGAACAGAGTCGCGCAGCCAAGTATCAAGTCACGAAATGACTTTTTAAGGCTAAGATGCGTGATGGGCAGTCAGTCCAAGATCACTGTCTGATGATGATCAAGGACTTGGAAGAGCTTGAGAAGCTCGGTGTGAAGTTAGACTTGGATCTGCAGAATGATATTATTCTGCAATCCTTGACTGATGCATATGGGCAATTCATCATGAATTACCACATGCATAAACTTCAAAATTCCTTGGCCGAATTAATGAATATGCTGGTCACCGCTGAGCTTTCTATGAAAGGTTCTAAAGGCTCAGTTCTTGCTATGGAATGGACTTCTTCCAAAAGAAAGTCTTATGGAAAGAAAAAAGAAGTCTGCGAAAAAGCAGAAGGATGGAAGGAGGAAAGAAGAAGAAGGCAGAGCCGAAGATGAAAGGCTGTCAAAGGAAAGTGTTTCCATTGCAACAGCGACGGCCATTGGAAGCGGAACTGCCCTACTTACCTGGCCACCCTGAAGAACAAGAAGGAAGGTCCTTCTGGAGGTATGCTCGTTATTGAGTCTAACCTTACGATTTCTTCTGCATCCAGTTGGGTGCTTGACTCTGGTTCTAGTGCTCATCTGTGCACTTCCATGCAGGATCTTGAGGATAGCAGGAGGCTGAGGGATGGAGACATGATCCTACGCATCGGTAATGGAGCAAGAGTTGCTGCAGTGGCGTGGGAACATACCCTCTTCGATTACCATCTGGTTTAGACTTAGTTTTGAAAGACTGTTATTATGTGCCTGCAGCTAGCAGGAATTTGATTTCTGTTTCATGCTTAGCACTAGAAGGCTATGTGATTACCTTCTTTAAGGACCATTGTAACATTCTTTATGAAAGAAATAAAATTGCAAATGGTTTCCTTATTAATGGATCTTTATCAGCTACATATTGATGTACCTATTCTAACTATCGAGCAAAACGTGAATGCCAAACGACCTAGGGATAGTCCAAATGATAGGATATCTATGGCACCTGAGATTAGGTCATATAGCAGAAGATAGGATCAACAAATTGGAGAAAAATGGGCTATTGAGTCCATTGACTTCCGAGTCATATCCAACTTGTGAATCTTGTCTTCAAGGCAAAATGACTAAACTCCCTTTTGTAGGACATGGGGAAAGGGCCACAGATCTCCTTGCCCTAGTACATACTGATGTGTGCGGCCCATTTGATGTGCCGGCTAGAGGCAATTTTGTCTACTTCATTACCTTTACCGATGATCTGTCTAGGTATGGGTATGTGTATCTTATGAGACACAAGTCTGAAGCTTTTGAAAAGTTCAAAGAATTCAGACATGAAGTAGAAAAATAAACTGAAAAACCCATTAAGGTTCTTCGATCAGATCGAGGAGGTGAATACCTTAGCCGAAAATTCCTAGACTATCTCAAGGAAAATGGCATAGTCTCTCAATGGACTCCACCAGGAACACCTCAACTCAACGGGAGTTTCAGAATGGAGAAATCGGACTCTATTGGATATGGTTCGATCCATGATGAGCTTCACAGACCTTCCTGATTTTCTTTGGGGACATTCATTGTTAACTTCAATTTATCTACTGAATAGGGTTCCCTCTAAAATCGTTCCTACCACACCGTATGAGATATGGCACGGTAAGAAACCAAGTCTGAGTCATCTCAGAATTTGGGGATTGTCCGGCTCATGTCAAAAGACAACAAGCGGACAAGTTAGAGTTTAGGTCCTTTCAGAGCTCGATTCATAGGATATCCTAAAGAGTCATTAGGATACTATTTCTACATTCCAGAAGACCACAATGTGATTGTGAGTCGACATGCCATCTTTCTTGAAAAATAGTTTATTCAAGATAGTGGCATTGGAAAGCAGATTAAGCTTGATGAGAAAGTCTCACAAGTACAACGAGCTAAGGACCAATTGGAACCAAATCAGGTTGAGCCAATAAGAACACTACCTCCTCCACCTCGTAGATCGGAAAGAGTTTTCCGTCCTCCTGAAAGATACTTAGGTATTATTTTCAGAGGAAGTAGAGAAAATGTTCCTCGTAGGTAATGGTGCTCATGGTGATGATCCCAAAACCTACAACGAGGCGATATCAGATATCGACTCCGAGAAATGGCTAGAGGCAATGCAGTCAGAAATTGACTCGATGCACTCAAACCAAGTCTGGACCTTGGTAGATCCACCAGAAGGTATAGTACCTATTGGGTGTAAATGGATCTTCAAGAGAAAGATTGGTGCAGATGGAAATGTGGAGACATTCAAGGCTAGACTAGTGGCAAAAGGTTATAGTCAACGCGAAGGCATTGACTATCAGGATACCTTTTCCTCAGTGGCTATGCTAAAATCCATCCGCACATTGCTTGCCGTTGCAGCCTATTTCGATTATGAAATATGGCAAATGGATGTGAAAATGGCATTCTTAAATGGATATCTTGAGGAAGATATCTATATGGAACAGCCGCTAGGTTTCACATCCAGTGATACTGATCACAAGGTTTGCAAGCTGCAAAGGTCCATATATGGACTTAAGCAAGCATCTCGGAGCTGGAACACTCATTTCAATGATGTGATCAAAAAGTTTGGTTTCATCAAAAATGAAGAGGAAACCATGTGTCTTCAAAAAGGTCAGTGGGAGCGCTGTTGTCTTCCTCGTATTGTACGTGGATGACATCCTCCTTATTGGGAATGATATTCCCATGTTGACGACAGTCAAAAATATGGTTGTCCAAGGAATTCTCCATGAAAGACCTAGGTGAAGCATCCTTTATTCTAGGAATTAAGGTCTATAGGGATAGACCGAATAGGATGCTAGGACTTTCACAGAAGATGTACATAGAGGAAAGTACTAAAGAGGTTTAGTATGGAAAACTCTAAGAGGGGATTAATACCCTTCAGACATGGTATTCATCTTTCCAAGAAGATGTGCCCTAGCACACCTGAGGAAATAGAATGCATGAGCAAGATCCCTTATGCTTCTGCAATAGGGAGCCTCATGTATGCCATGCTATGTACACGACCTGATATAGCCCATGCTGTGAGTGTCACAAGCAGATATCAGTCAAATCCAGGTGAAGAACACTGGACTTCTGTGAAATGTATCCTTAAGTACTTAAGAAGAACTAAGGATATGATGTTGGTCTTTGGTAATGGAGAACTCCAAGTCCAGGGATACACAGACTCGGATTTCATGTCCGATGTAGATGATCGAAAGTCGACATCTGGGAGTCTGTTTGTGTGCAATGGTGGTGCTGTCAGCTGGAAGAGTTCCAAGCAAACCGTGATAGCAGATTCCACCATGGAAGCAGAATATATCGCTGCATCAGAGGCTGCAAAGGAAGCATTCTAGTACAAGAAGTTTGCTGCAGAAATCGGAGTAATGCCATCAGATGCCATTCCTCTGTACTACGACAACAATGGCGCCATAGCCCTTGCTAAGGAGCCGAGGTCTCACCAAAAATCCAAGCACATTGAGCGGCGATACCACCTCATCCGCGATTACCTCGAGAAGGGTTACGTCGAGGTCAAGAGAGTCAACTCCACAGACAATGTGGCAGACCCACTTACAAAGCCGTTGGGCCAGCAGAAGATCGAAGCCCACCTTGAGAAGATGGGACTTAGACTTGTAGCCAATTGGCTTTAGGATAAGTGGGAGATTGTTAGATATATATGTGCCCTAGAAGTCAGAATTGGCTGACACTTGTAATACACTTCTAGGGGCAAAATTATAATTTTGACTATTATAATCAATAAAATGGATTATTTTCTATCACATATGTGTATTTAGTGTCTGTGATACATCCTTTGAGTTAATGGTAATGATAATTCATATTTTCAAGAGTTGAAAATTTAAGACATGAATAATCATTATTAACTCATAAAATGCTTCCCGACCATAGGATCATCACGAGGATGGTGATTGATCCTAGAAGGTTGGTGTACAATCGCTTCTCTTTAGTAGATGAGTCTTGAGTCTATGGTGTGGAGACACCAGAGCGAGAGTACAGGTACTCGTTAGAGAATGAGGGCACTGAGCGTGACCACCTCGAGTAGTCATTAGGAAGTCTACCTTCTCGTCAATGACTGACTCGATGCTGCAGTGGTGTGTCTGGTTCTTTGACCTGAGGTGCATCGATAGTTCACCTTGAGGGTGTTATAGTTTGACTACACCATTAACTCGGTCTCCTAGCCATATGGAATCCTGAGGTGTATGTTGGCTATAGCATGTTCATTTGTAGGAACTGGATTGCATCAAGATGGAATCTATCTACCTCGGTGGTAGAGGAGCAGCCCTATGATGATCATGAGAATCAAGTCCAAAAGCCCATGGCCATGGCAGAGTGAAATAATAGAAAGAGTTTCTATTTAGATTTTCACATCGGACTTGAATCGAATGATTACATCATATGATAGAAACTAGGGTTTGACGAGTTCACCTTAACCCTAATCTGATCGGAGCTCAAGATAGAAGAACTTAATCACACAGGTAGCTGCACCAAGAGGTTCGCATTCAGCTCTGATGGATTGCCACCATATACTGCTAGGTGTCACTGGTGGATTTTGGGAGCAATTAGAATGATTTAGATGATCGATCATTCTAGCTGTTCGAATCAGAAGAGTTCTGATCCATCGAAAGGAGTTTCGATGATGTCGATGATAGAGATCATGACATATCCCATTACCATACAGAACTGAACCTAACTGGGTCACACAAACAAGGGTTTGAATCTGGTGATCATCAATTGAACTAATCCAGTTCAATTGATCTGAATGAGATTCAATTAGGTTCAAGAAAATCGTGCTAGCACTCGATTGAACCTAACGTTCTTCTTTTACTATCATAAATAGTTGTCCTGACTGAGCCAAAGGAGTTTGTGCTCGATCAGAGGCCTTCACTTGGTCTGACTGGAGTCTGTCCAAGTCAGAAAAGGGTTGTCTTATTTTGTAAGACAATACCTGCCATTTTTGGTCACCTGCCATTTCTCATCCTTTGACTTTGGTCAAAAGTTGACCTTTGACTGGTCAAATGTTGACCATTGATACTTTGACTTTTGTCCACGTGTCATGCACCTATTGGAGAGCTGGTGGGGGCTTGTCCCTCTGCCAGAACCTGGCAAGGAGGAGGGCGCACGCCACCCTTGGCATGTGCCCAAGCTGGAGGCGCCCAGGAGTCCCTGTTGGATAGGGACTCCATCTCCTTTTTGGATTCCGATTAGACTTCTCCTAAGAACCAAGTTTGACTGGTCTTAGGCACCATCTAAGGAGGAATCCAAGGGACTCTATTTCCACCAATCAGATTTAGATCTGATTTCATAAAGAGTTGTGATTGGTTGGGAAGAAGAGGAGTTGGATCACGCATAGTCTATAAATAAGACCCTACGCCCAACTCAAGGAGTATCTAAAAATTCCCCATACCCCAAGGCTGCCTCTCTCCTCCTCCTCCATGCCAAGTCCATCTTCTCCCTCTCCTCTCCATGCCCAAAGTGGTTTGGGATCCAAGTTGGTGCAATCCAGATGAGAGAAAGGCGATAGAAAGCTAGAAGGCTGTGCTGCTGCAAAGGACAACTGCTGATCTTCGAAAGGTATTTTGAAGATCCTCCAAATCAGATTCAGATCTAATTTTTGAAGACATGATAGAGAAGAAGAGGATCTCCAGATCTAGCCTGAGTGGATATCGGTATAGGCTAGGCACTTACGTGGCTAGATCCAGAACCTTCCGCTGCTTATAGGATCATCAACGAATAATAGGATTACCCTATGTTAAGGTAAATTAAATTTAATTTAATTTATCTAAATTTATTTTAATTATTACAATAATAAAAAATAGATCTGAAATATTCTAGATTTGATCTAGATCAAAAAAAAATTTTTTTGAAATATATCTCTTAGTCCGATCAGATCTGAGCGAACCTAGTCCAGAAAATCAGGATTTTCCTTCACTTAAGGCTTGGTTTGAGAGATCTTAAGGGGACTAATTCATGTATGGGTCGGATCTAGATCAAGAGTATGAGAGCATGGAAGGCATGGGGGTACATGGGCTCGGTGAGTGCTTTCATGTATTGGGTTAGTTGGAGAGTTTTTTGGTCGGGCCTAATGGCTATGTATAAATACATAGGTTGTATTAGGATTTCATAATGCTATAGAATACAGACCTTTTCTTCCTCAACACTCTTCTTCTCTTCTCTCTAGAATTGCCACCCTATGGTTCTTGAAGAAGCCTTAGAGAAAGGGGATGTCTCCCTCAAGCCCAAGGAGGAAGGCACCCCATCATAGATTCAGGTGGAGGATTGGTGGTTTGCTATGCATAAAGAACATCACAGGTTCCTTCAAGTCTGTGCTAAAGATCAGGAGCTTTCACAACATGGTATCAGGGCTTATAATGCCAAAGATGATTGGCATTCGAGCGATATCATGGAACATCAATTAATATTAGGGAGAGGTGATGCCAATTGGTGTGCTTACATCTGGTATCAGAGTCTAATGGTGCATGGAAGGAAAGGAGAAGTCGTACAAGGTGAAATCAGAAATCTGCACAAGGATTCCATGGTATGTCTCAAATCTATCTTTGTTATTGTTGTAGTTTGGCCAATTGGGAGCAACGGATTGAAGGTGGAGGTTGAGAGGATTAACGAAAAGAGATTTTTTTAGGGTGGACGAATTTGGTGCATGATTTGTTGATCGGTATTGGTGGAAAGATCGGGGTGTATGACAGTTATGTGACAGGCAGGGAGCGCTGGAGTGCTGCAGTAGTGCTTTCATGGAGATAAAGGGCTGAGAGAGGCTCGGTGATGCAGCAGCCAAGAGAAGTATCTCAGCAGAGAGCATCAGGGTTCTCTAGGAAGATGGGCAGTGTAGGACTATTGAAGAGAGGTTTTCCAAGGGGTAATGGTGGAAGGAAGGCTAAAGAAATGACTATACATCCTTCCATGTTAGGAAGATGAGGAAGTAGACGGAGATGTATTCAGTGATTTGACCAAAGCATGAATTTGCGAAGTCTTGGGAGTGATGAAGATGGATGATCCATGAAGGTCCAATAGGTTAGGGTTGGGTGGCTGTAGAGCGACGTAAAGATGAGTCAGGGAGTGCTGGAGTGCTATAGAAGTGCTACCCTAGAGGCATAGGGGTTGAGAGAGGCTCGATAGTGTAGCAGCCGAGGAGTGTATCTCAGTAGATGGTGTCAGGAGCTTCTCAAGGAGATCGAGAGCAGGTCTTAGGGAGAGCCAGAAGGTCTCAGAGAGTGTCAGGAGGTCTCAGATAATGGGAAGTATTATGGATCAGATTTCTTCTGCAGGAGCATTAGGGAGAGTCGTGGTTAAGATGGAGGATGGTTCTCCGGGTGGAACTGAAGTGATGGCTGGTGTAGGGGCAAAAGAGAAGGACTAGGGTAGAATTTTCTAGGGTTCAGTCACTGGATTCAAAAGAGTTGGATGAGCTCTTGGGTTTCAAAGGTGCCCATGGGTTGCGGAGGTATCCAAGATAGCTTCGAAGGGGTCCATAGAGTACGGAGAGTTAGGCAGCGACGATGTTCGACGTGGAGTGGTAGGCCCAATAGTACAACATTGGATGGTTAGCCTTGAGGGACTCGGTGATAGAGTCGGCTTCTGCAGCATCAGGTGGACTTCGAATATAGGTGGATCTCCGAAGAGATGGCTTCATAATTGGAGAAGAATTTGACATGAGTTCAGAGTAGAGGGGTGCGGGAAGATCGATATCCTAACATCAACATCGGTGATGCACAGTTCTAGATGGAGCGGCATGTGCAGGAGGATAGGCATAGTTTTGAGGAGACTATGTCAGGATTTGCAGCGAGTGCTGGTACAAAAATATTGCGGGTTCTCCAGAAAAGTCCAGGAAAAGTGATGTAGCTACTAAGCAAAAGGGATCCTAAAATTTTAGGGTGGTGCAGATGTGCAAGCCAAGATCTTCAGTGATGGAGGCGATCATCTCGAAGGCCTCAAGGGTGCACAATAGCTAAAGAGGATTGGCGGAGGTGATGATTGTACAAGGGGCTGTCGAGTGCGTAGGGACAGCGGGATCATGTAGGAGGTCATTATCGAGGGGTTTGCCAAAGCTTGGAAGCACCAAGATGGAGATTGTGAGGATTTGTGGTACTCCTAAGCCTTGGAAGGCCACGGGCAGAGCCAGGATGAGGGCTCCAGGGAGGCTAGGATAGGTGTGGTCCTAGGACTAGGACAGGAGTTGTCCTAGGATGGAGGCGGCATGTAGCTCTTCACGGGCTTGAGGTTCAAGTATTGAGGGCCTCAAGGGACTTAGTTGGTGCTTCGAAGATCTGAAATACAAGGTGGAGCAAGGAACCAAAGTCGGAGCTTGAAGGCTGTAGAAAAAAGATTTTCTGCAGGTTAGCCAACTCAGTCCAAAATTGGATCGACTAAGTCTTAGAGCACGGGCAAAATAGAGAGCTGCGCATTTGAGACTGCTGGCACGGCACAGGACTGGGCCAGCTTAGTTTTAGACTAAGCCGACCCGATGAAACTTAGCCGGCTCAGTGCTGAGACTGAGCCGGCTTAGTGCGCGGACAAAGTTACGCGAGGATCTATTTTGAGCTAAGATCTAGGTTGATCCTAAGGATCTTAAGGCCTGGTTTGAGAGGTCTTAAGGGGGATAATTCATGTATGAGTCGGATCTAGATTCAGAGGATGTAAGCATGGGAGACATGGGCGTACATGGGCTCGATGAGTGCTTTCATGTATTGGGTTAGTTGGAGAGTTTTTTGGTTGGACCTAATAGTTATGTATAAATACATAGGTTGTATTAGGGTTTCATAATGCTGTGGAATACAGACCTTTTCTTCCTCATCTCTCTTCTTCTCTTCTCTCTAGAATTGCCATCCTAGGGTTCTTGAAGAAGCCCTAGAGAAAGGGGGCATCTCCCAAAAGCCCAAGGAGGGAGGTGCCCCATCACAGATCCAGGTAGAGAATCGGTGGTTCGCTGACCATAGAGAATGTCACAAGTTTTTTTTAGATCCATGCTAAAAATCAGAGGCTTCCGCAACATGGTATCGGAACTTGTGATGCTAAGGATGATTGACATTCGAGCAATATCATGAAACATCAATTGGTATCAGGAAGAGATGATGCCAGTTGGTGTGCTTACTGTTGGGAATATGTGCTCTTTCCACACGGATTGGTGTGGCCACCGGTGATTAGCCAAGCAATAAGAAAATACTTCTTAAAGATCTCTGTGGAAGCATGATCAAATAAATCAAGAAATAAAGAAGAAGAGAAGAAGAGATTTTTGGAAAAAAAGAGCTTTTATTTGGTATATTTCAACACTATTACAATCTTGACCTATTTTTAGTATATATACTTTATAAAGGATCAAGCCCAAGCTCATAGAAAAACTTTCCAAACCCAAACAACCCACGTACATAAAATAATAACCTGCAAAAACTGAGTCGGCCCAGTTTTAGACTGAGCCGGCTAACCTATGACTGGATCGGCTCAGTCCTAGACTAAGCCGACCCAGTTGTATACCGTGCCAACAGTCCAAAAATGCTGCTCTCTATCTGAATTTTCCTCTGAGACCTAGCTGACCTAGTCTTGGATTGAGCCAATCTAGTTTCCAACTAAGCTAGCTCAGTCTCAGAGTGAGCCGACCCAGTTGGAAGTCTCAAAGTAAGTCGGCCCAGTTTCTGAACTTCATTATTAAAACTGATTCTTCTTCCAGCTCGCTCTCATCTTTCCATGACCTACCTTCTCATGTTTCCAAGACTTGGGAGTGCCACTTCTGAGTTCACAAAAGGGGCGCAGATGGAAAGGTGGAGACCTATAAAGCCTGTTTGGTTGTCAAGGGGTATCGTCAACATTATGGTATTGACTATGACGAGACGTTCTCTCCTGTGACAATGCTCAAATTCATTCAGATCATGCTTTCCATTGCTACCCATCTTAACTATGAGATCTGGTAGATGGATATGAAGATAGCTTTCC
Source organism: Cocos nucifera (assembly GCA_006176705.1). Taxonomy (NCBI): domain Eukaryota; kingdom Viridiplantae; phylum Streptophyta; class Magnoliopsida; order Arecales; family Arecaceae; genus Cocos; species Cocos nucifera. Next base: position 224,114 of record QRFJ01000479.1, on the reverse strand, counting down.
TAAATGGAGAGCTGACCGAAGAGATGTATATGATACAACTTGAAGGGTTCACATCCACAAATGAGTCCAAGATGTGCAAGCTTTAGAGATCCATTTATGGATTGAAGCAGGCATCCTGGAGCTGGAACATGCGTTTTGATAAAATGATCAAAACATATAACTTCGTTAAGAATGGAGAAGAATCCTGCATTTATAAATGGGCAAATGGTTCAGCAGTGGTATTCCTTATTTTGTACGTGGATGACATTCTCTTAATCGGGAATGATATCCCCACACTATAAGGAATAAAAGTCTGGTTATCATCATAGTTCTCCATGAAGGACTTGGGTGAAGCATCCTACATCCTAGGGATGAAGATCTATAGGGATAGATCTAAAAGAATGCTTGGTATATTCCAGTCCATGTATATAGAAACTGTGCTATAGAGGTTCAGCATAGAGAATTTCAAAAGGGGCTATCTTCCGATAGATCAAAAAATTTCTCTCTCTAAGAAGGATTGTCCAACAACTCTTAAAGAGAGAGAAAGTTTGAGTAGAATTTTATATGCTTCGGTAGTAGGGTCTATTATGTATGCAATGATATGTACGAGACCAGATGTGACATACTTACTAAGAGTAGTGAGTAGATACTAGTCTGATCCTAGAGAAAACCACTGGAAGGTGGTTAAAACCATCCTTAAGTATTTGAGAAATACTAAGGACCAATGGTTGGTTTATGATGAATCAGATCTGAAGCTTGTGGGGTTTACAGACTCCAACTTTCAATCTAACCATGGTGATAGTAAAAGTGTGTTGGAGTATATCTTTACTCTAAATGATGGAGCCATCTACTGAAAAAGTTTCAAGCAGCATACAGAGGCTGACTCTATTTGTGAAGTAGAGTACATGGCAGCATCAGATGCAGCAAAGAAAGCTATGTGGCTGAGAAAGTTCATCATTGAGCTTGGAGTAGCATCCTCTATTGATGGTCCAGTCCTGCTTTACTGCGACAGCATTGGCACCATAGCTCAAGCAAAGGAACCGATGGCACACTAGCAGATAAAGCACATTCTGCACCACTTCTATTTGGTCTGTGAGATCTTGGATCGTGGTGACGTCGACCTTCAGAAGATCAACGAAAAGAAGAACCTAGTCGATCCCTTCACTAAAGTCCTGGCAATCAAGGAGTTTGACAACCATAAGTCAAAGATGGATATTAGATACTGTGTCGAGTGGCTTTAGGATAAGTGGGAGTTGTTGAAAATTGTGTTCCAAAGCCAATCATTAGCCTATTGACGGTTGAGATATTATAATTAATTTATTAATTAATAAAAAAAATTTTGGGTTCTTTTTCATCATAAATTTACATCTTCTAATGAACTTCATTGTTGTGATGAAGTCCTTAAGACTATTTAGTTTCGATAAAGAGAGGATTTATTGATTAGTCCTTAAATTTATTCACGACCAAATGATAGGCTGTTAATTAGGATGACAACGTCTATCGAGCATAGGTCGCTATATGCCATATAGGTTGGTTGTCCTCTTAACCAAGGAGTGTGGAGATACTGGTATGGCATATAGATGAGATGTATGGATACATCATCATTGAACATGACCAACTCTAGAGCATTTTGCTATCGAGAATGTCTCTGATGGGATATAGGTATAAGTATCCCTTAGATCTAAGATCACCTCAGTGACTTGCAAGCAACTCACTATGCTTTAGTACCGAACTACCTGAATTTTTAATTCAGCAATGGAAGGCTTCTAGGCACAGTCAAGTACTTGCAAAGTCAGAGTGTGATCAAGGTAAAATTGACCACTCCAAGAGTTGGAGAAGAATGTATCACTGTATTCAATATAGCAAAATCTTGACCAGGATAATCTATCAGATAGATTTGATATTTTGAAATACAATATGGACAACCTGATCAGAGTTGATAGTTGAACTCTGAGATGTCCTACGAGCATTATAACATTTCAAAAGTAAGATTAATACTTTCAATCATGCTTCATCATAACATTTCAAAAATAAGATATTTTTTACAACAAAATATCATTCATCAAATTTATGCATCATTTCATAAATTATATAAAAAGTATATTATAATTTATCGATAAATCTAAAAAAGATGAAACATTACTTACCTTGTATGCATTCTAAAAAATTCATATCATTCTTGCAATTTCTTTCCAAAATCTTTAGTTCACAGATCATCATATTGTAGTACCCCATTATCAGACATCTACGATTTTATACACGATCAACTTCAATAATTAAAAAGCATACCAATAAACTAAAAAGATAGGTTGGCGACAGTCACATCTAATGATCCAGATTGGTCTAGTCTTCTTAACTTAATGGATCAAGATTTGATTAGAAGATAGATAGCACAAGGTCTATTTATCTTGATCAAATAGAATTCAAAGTGGTAGGATCGAGAATCTTTCGTTAAGTTCATAATCAAGTGGAGAGACAAAGTCAAAGGAGAGAGAAACTATGAAGATGAATCAGGACTAATTAGGCGATATGGTCTGACAATCCGATCAATCAAATCAAGATAGTTTAAATCAAATCATGATAAAATTTTTTCATGAATAATTTAATAAAATTATAGGTGATAAAATCTAAAGTATCTGGTCTAGCTAAGGTGGATGCTGGTACACTATTCGACGATCAAGGATCAGGACCCCCCTTAACTAGGGCCATTCAAAATTATCATCAATCTTTTCAAAGATTTAGAAAATCCTAGAAAAGAAAGATTATGAAGAAACACAAATAGTCTAAAAAGAGAATTTTAGAGAGAGAAAGTGATCTATTTATGGATTAAAGCAAGCATCTCAGCGTTGGAACATGCGTTTTGATAAAGTGATCAAAACATATGGCTTCGTTAAGAACGGATGAGAATCCTGCATTTACAAATAGACAAATGGTTCAGCAGTGGTATTCCTTATTTTGTACGTGGATGACATTCTCTTAATCAAAAATACTATCCCCATACTATAGAAAATAAAAGTCTGATTGTCATCACAGTTCTCCATGAAGAACTTAAGTGAAGCATCCTACATCCTAGGGATGAAGATCTATAGGGATAGATCTAAAAGGATGCTTGGTATATCCCAGTCCACGTACATAGAAACTATGCTGTAGAGGTTCTGCATGGAGAATTCCAAAAAGGACTATCTCCCAATAGGCTAAGAAATTTCTCTCTAAGAAGGATTGTCCGATAACTCCTGAAGAGAGAGAGAGCGTATAAGTAGAATTTCATATGCTTCGATAGTGGGGTCTATTATGTATGCAATGACATGTACGAGACCAGACGTGACATACTTACTAGGAGTAGTGATTAGATACCAGTCTGACCTAAAGAAAATCACTGCAAGATGGTTAAAACCATCCTTAAGTATTTGAGAAATACTAAGGACCAATGGTTAGTTTATGGTGAGTCAGATCTGAAGCTTGTGGGGTTTACAGACTCCAGCTTTCAATCTAACCATGATGATAGTAAAAATGTGTCGGGGTATATCTTTACTCTAAATGGTGGAGCCATTTGCTAAAAAAGTTTCAAGCAGCATATAGTGGTTGAATCTACTTGCGAAGCAGAGTACATGACAGCATCAGATGCAGTAAAGAAAGCTATGTGGCTGAGAAAGTTCATCACCGAGCTCGGAGTAGCATCCTCCATTGATGGTCCAGTCCTGCTGTACTGTGATAGCACTAGTGCCATAGCTCAAGCAAAGGAACCAAAGGCACACCAGCAGACAAAGCACATTCTGCATCGCTTTCATTTTAGTCTGTGAGATCGTGGATCATGGTGACGACGACCTTCGAAAGATCAACGAAAAGTATAACCTAGCCGACTCATTCACTACAGCCCTGACAATCAAGGAGTTCGACAACCATAAGTTGAAGATGGGTATTAGATACTGTGCCGAGTGGCTTCAGGATAAGTGGAAGTTGTTGGAAATTATATCCTAAAACCAATCGTCAGTCTATTGACGGTTGAGCTATTTTGTAATTATAATTAATTTATTAATTAATAAAAATATTTTGACATCTTTTTCAACATAAGTTTACATCTTCTAAAGAACTCCATTATTGTGATGAAGTCCTTAGGACTATTTAGTTTCAATAAAGAGAGGATTTATCGATTAGTCCTTAAATGGGTTCATGACCAAATGATAAGTTGTTAATTAGGACAACAGCGTCTATCGAGCATAGGCCACTATATTATTAGATATATGTGCCCTAGAAGCCAGAATTGGCTGACACTTGTAATACACTTCTAGGGGCAAAATTATATTTTTGACTAATATCAATAAAATGGGTTATTTTCTATCACATATGTGTATTTAGTGTCTGTGATACATCCTTTGAGTTAATGATAATGATAATTCATATTTTTAAGAGTTGAAAATTTAAGACATGAATAATCATTATTAACTCATAAAATGCTCCCGACCATAGGATCATCATGAGGATGGTGATTGATCCAGAAGGTTGGTGTACAATCGCTTCTCTTTAGTAGATGAGTCTTGAGTCTATGGTGTGGAGACACCAGAGTGAGAGTATAGGTACTCGTTAGAGAATGAGGGCACTGAGCGTGACCACCTCGAGTAGTCATTAGGGAAGTCTACCTTCTCGTCAATGACTGACTCGATGCTGCAGTAGTGTGTCTGGTTCTTTGACCTGAGGTGCATCGGATAGTTCACCTTGAGGGTGTTATAGTTTGACTACACCATTACTCGAGTCTCCTAGCCATATGGAACCCTGAGGTGTATGTTGGCTATAGCATGTTCATTGTAGGAACTGGATAGCATCAAGATGGAATCTATCTACCTCGGTGGTAGAGGAGCAGCCCTATGATGATCATGAGAATCAAGTCCAGAAGCCCATGGCCATGGCAGAGTGAAATAATAGAAAGAGTTTCTATTTAGGTTTTCACATTGGACTTGAATCGAATGATTACATCATATGACAGAGACTAGGGTTTGACGAGTTCACCTTAACCCTAATCTGATCGGGGCTCAAGATAGAAGAACTTAATCACACAGGTAGCTGCACCAAGAGGTTCGCATTCAGCTCTGATGGGTTGCCACCATATACTGCTAGGTGTCACTGGTGGATTTTGGGAGCAATTAGAATGATTTAGATGATCGATCATTCTAGCTGTTCGAATCAGAAGAGTTCTGATCCATCGAAAGGAGTTTCGATGATGTCGATGATAGAGATCATGACATATCCCATTACCATACAGAACTGAACCTAACTGGGTCACACAAACAAGGGTTTGAATCTGGTGATCATCAATTGAACTGATCCAGTTCAATTGATCTGAATGAGATTCAATTAGGTTCAAGAAAATCGTGCTAGCACTCGATTGAACCTAACGTTCTTCTTTTACTATCATAAATAGTTGTCCTGACTGAGCCAAAGGAGTTTGTGCTCAATCAGAGGCCTTCATTTGGTCTGACTGGAGCTTGTCCAAGTCAGAAAAGGTTGTCTTATTTTGTAAGACATTACCTGCCATTTTTGGTCACCTGCCATTTCTCGTCCTTTGACTTTGGTCAAAAGTTGACCTTTGACTGGTCAAATGTTGACCATTGACACTTTGACTTTTGTCCACATGTCACATGCACCTATTGGAGAGCTGGTGGGGGCCTGTCCCCCTACCAGAACCTGGCAAGGAGGAGGGCGCACGCCACCCTTGGCGTGTGCCCAAGTTGGAGGCGCCTAGGAGTCCCTGTTGGACAGGGACTCCATCTCCTTTTTGGATTTCAATTAGAGTTCTCCTAAGAACCAACTTTGACTGGTCTTAGGCGCCCTCTAAGGAGGAATCCAGGGGACTCTATTCCACCAATCAGATTTAGATCTGATTTCACAAAGAGTTGTGATTGGTTGGGAAGAAGAGGAGTTGGATCACAGCTTAGTCTATAAATAAGACCCTACGCCCAACTCAAAGATGAATCACAATTCTCCATGCCCCAAGGCTGCCTCTCTCCTCTTCCTCCATGCCAAACCCACCTCTCCTCTCCTGTCCAAAAGGAGTTTTGGACCTTGGTTGGTGCAATCCAGATGAGAGAAAGGCGACTGAAAGCTAGAAGGCTGCGCTGCTGCAAAGGATAACTGCTGATCTTCAAAAGGAGTTTTGAAGATCCTCCAGATCAGATCCAGATCTAATTTTTGGAGATGTGATAGAGAAGAAGAGGATCTCCAGATCTAGCCTGAGTGGATACCAGTAGAGGCCAGGCACTTGCGTGGCTTGATCCAGAACCTTCCACTGCTTACAGGATCATCAACGGGTAATAGGATTACCCACTTCAAGATAAATTAAATCTGATTTAATTTATCTATATTTATTTTAATTTTTAAAAAATAATAATCAGATCTAAAACATCCTAAATCTGATCTAGATCAAAGAGAAAAAATTTTGAAATATATCTCTTGATCTGATCAGATCTGAACGAACCTGGTTTGGAAAATCAGAATTTTCCTTCATATATACCATATAGGTTAGTTGTCCGCTTAACCAAGAAGTGTAGAGATACTAGTATGGTATATAGATGAGATGTATGGGTACATCATCATTGAACATGACCAACTCTAGAGCATATTACTGTCGAGAATGTCTCTGATGGGATATAGGTATAAGTATCCCTTAGACCTGAGATCACCTCAGTGACTTGCAAGTAACTCACTGTGCTTTAGTATCGGACTAACTAAATTTCTAATTCAATAATGGAAGGCCTCGGGCATAGTCAAGTACTTATGAAGTTGGAGTGTGATCAAGATGGAATTGACCACTCTAAGAGTTGGAGAAGAATGTATCATTGTATTTCAATTATAGCAAAAATCTTGGCTAGGATAATCCTATCAGATGGATTTGGATATTTTGAAATACAATGTGGATGACCTTGATTCAGGAGTTGACAATTGAAATCTTTGACGTCATCCTACGAGCATTTATGGTCAAGGAAAATGAATTATATGGAAACTATATCCATGCATGGGTTCTAACAGGATGGTGCTTTATACACCTTTGATCTATTCAACCGTTCGGATAATCATTGCTTGATGGTCACTTCGATTGGTATAAAAATTTATTTCCTATGCTACAGGACTTAAGGTTCGAGATCTATGAGGCCATACACATTCGAGGCTCTATGATTCTGGATCAGATGGTTGATCAACGATTAAGAATCATTCTAGAGTTAAAAAATCAATACGATTGGTGTTTAACCTAGTACAAGTATTGTAGGAGGATCGATTAGCAATTGGATTGCTAATTGGCTCAATTTGATTAAGTCAATAGGCTAAGATTAAGTCTAATTAAATATGATTTAATTAGATTTAGTTTAGGCTTGATTGGATCAAGTTCAATTGGTTTATTGGATAAGCCAAGTGCAAGGAAGAACTAGTCCTAGTCTAACTAGGACTCGGATTAACCTAATTTTCTAATTTAATTAGAAAATAAATTAAAATTAAATATAATTTTATTTAATTTAATTAAGTTCTTAAATGGGTTAGGCTCTTATTTAATTGGGTTGGTTTAATCTTGATTTTATTTGGTTAAAAGATATTGTTTGACCAAGTCAAAATAGGAGTTCTAGTATGACTATGACTCCCTATCACTTGTGCCACTTAATCCTCACACCCCATGCCCTTTTTGTTTTATTTCTTACGTGAAAATTCTCCACTTCCATGGCTTCTCACACCCTCTTTCTCTCCTTCTTTTCTCATAAGGCAATTTGTTGGAAGACCAAGTCAAAAGAGGAGTTAGTTTTGCTTAGGATTCTTTGAAATAGAATCCTTGTTGACCAAAATACCTTTCCTTGAGTGCCGTCCTCTCTTTTAATTAATTCTTCTCTTATTTCATGAAAATAATCTTTTTTTTTGTACACCCTTTTTTACTGATCCATGCCAATAATTATGGAGGAGGCGCCCAAGGCACCCAAGAGTTAGGCGCCCCAACAACTTCCCATGTTTGGATATTTCTAGTCTAGAATTTTGATAACTTGGACTCTTCTTTTTCTTTATTTATTGGATGAATTTTATTTTGATTTTATTATGAAATATAGAGCTTTGAGAGAGATTTTGGGTGTGCAAAAATCAAAGGAAGAGGGTCCTTGGGCATGGGGGTTCCATAGGCACCAAACTAGGTGTCTAGGTGAGAGAAAAGAGAAGAAGAAGAGAGTCTTCTTCTAGGGTTGTTTTATTTTCAATCTATCCTCCCTTTTTCTTGATATTTTCTAAGAGAGTCTCATATCAGTAAACTCTCATCTTCCTTCTCATATTTTGGAGAGTCCAAATTTTGAAGAAGGGGGCATCAGATTGATCATCGAAGAAGGATCAGCACATTACTAGCATGCTATGCCGATTTCCTACATCAGACTTCATATCAGAGATCGTAGGCTCGTATGGATGACTCCTAGAGGCCGGATGTGTGTGCAGCTCATGACATCATCCTTAAGCCTAGATCAGTAAGTTAGAACATCTAACTTGCTCAAATAATAGATATGATCTATAAACTTCATACCTGCATTTGATATAGTGTAGATCTAGGTTGATTTAATCAATCCTTTACTTTCTTATTTGATTTTAATTTCTGATTTAATATCATGCCTTGATCATGTAATAGATCTAAAATCTAGGTATTTACAAATTTATTTAAATAAATATTTAATTTATTTAAGTCTTTCACTACATGATCTTGAAAAAATTTTAAGATCTATCCGTGAAACCCTGGTTCCTTCATCATAATCACTGACTTTAAAAATTCCTTCTTGAGCCAACTAGTTTATTCCATTATTATTAATATGACCTAACCTACGGTGCCAAAGATAGACTTCAAACACATTATTTACTCTAGGGCGTTTATCGAAGGACTGAACCATTTAATAGGCTGTGATACTATATAAATTTCGTTATTCAATTGTCTAACACAAATCATAACACCATTCAAAATGATATTACAAAAAAAAAATTTTATTGAAAATTCATAACTATTCTTTGCCAAAAGGCCAATAGAAATAACATTCAATAAAAAGCTTGGACAATAATGACATTCAACAGGATAGTGGCCATAGCTGCACAAAAAAGAAAAACCAAACCTAATTGGTATATGAATTATTTATCCTAAAGAATTAAACTTTAGTCTAAAGGTTCTCTCACTATTTTATACGAACTGATAGTCTCTACCTCCAATTTAAGAAATTACTTTAATCCCTTAGTAGGTACTAGAATCCACACTAACTACACACAAGCCCGACTTTGGTCGGTCAACTCATGTGCATCTATGGATAAGTTCATAACCAATTATTTCTCTAAACAACCTCCAGTAATTTAATTTTTCTCCAAAAGCCTAATTAGGAGGCTTTGGCCTTCACTAAAAAGGTCTGATTAGGTCCAACCATTAACATGACTATATTTAATGCATCTAACCAATAAATGATCAGGCCCAACTTTGGTTGGCCAATCCGACCACTATTAGAAAAATAAAGCCAAATTATCATATTATGAATGATGATTCCATTAGTCAATAAGCACCAGGCCTTTGGTTCTCCAATGATTATTAAATTAATGGATCCATTATCACTCAACTTAATGGAGGCTATGACCTAGTTATCACCATAACTATATCATTTTTAAGGATTTAATAATTTTAGAAGATTTGATTAACTCATTTAAAGAAGAGGAGAGAGAATTAATCAGCTAATTTCGATCCTTCCATTGACTTCGTCAAGTAAGATAAAAAAGGACCTAATTCAAGTTGGCATTAGGAGCACCTAAATCAGTCACACTAATTTACCTAATTGACATGGGTGAGCCCAAACACCAAGTGATCTAATCAAAACCTAATTTACTAGGTTGGCTAGGTAAGTGAGATCAGTGAAAGGAATATGCCATTAACTCATCAAAGATCGAATCAATGCAAGTAGCTTTCAATTAAAAACCACTTATCTAGACTGTCAAACTTACCTTAGACACCAACTAGTTCATTAGTTTCAATTTGATCAACCTAGTAATTTTAGGTTCGACCACGTAGCCATGAATCAAGTCCATTTGCTTCTCGTTAAAGACATGGACTTAACCAACTACAACTATTGTAATTGAATCTAAAGAGTCCTTGATCTAATCTAAATCAATATTTGGTTAGATTTGATCAATTACTCAAATTTAGTCCATTCTTTAACTAACCTTAGGTCTAACCTAATTAATGGACCTAATTCATCTAACCCAATAATCCAAAAGTTTATGCTCATGACTTAGGATCTTTAATTCACAATTCTAAACTCTAATTCATAACCTTTAATTTTTAATTAAATTTTGGGCTGATGGGTTGGGATTTGGCATTTTGAAAATAATTTTTAAAATTTTGAAAGGTTCATTACAATCTAGCACTGTTCACTAAATGGGTTGACACATTTCAAAAATGGGTCGACTCATTTCATAAACAGCTACTAGTTGTAGATTTATATACAATACATAAAGAATCATAAATCTAAATTTTGATCTAATCTAACACATTCATGATTAAAATAGATTGAAATAATTTTAGAAATTCTTTCATCATTTATCTTCAAGAATGAGTTCATGATGGCACCCCTACCGCCATAAGAGAACCCCATCGAATGGGAGGAGAAGGCCTTTAAATCATATTTATTCCTCATGACCGGATGGCTTGATGGCTTTTTCAAGCTTGATTACTAGGCTACTCGAATAAAATATATATCTAATATGCATATAATCATATTTTTTAAAGCATATAAATCACATTTAACAACCTTGCTCTAATACCATTGAAGGTATATAGTGCAGGATTTTTAGTTCTACTTTTGAAACTTTTTCAAAAATTTAATGCAGCATAATTAAAAATTAATCTAATTAATTTCTAGAGCTACTAATCATATCAATAAATCCTAGATATCAAGGATCTAAATGTGATATATATGTAATTAGAATCTAAAAATTGAGTTGCTAGCAGTAAAATAATTTTACTACTCTACGTGTTCAAAACATGATACCTTGCGTAGGTAGCTGAACACCATAATTTGATCACCACCAGAGAGGTCTTCTTGTTGAAACATAGCAACACAAGTCGTTTGGCCTCTTTGGATCATCCACACGAGGCCCTGGTCCCAATCAGCTCCTCCCGAGTGCTAGCTTGATGATGGATGCTTTTGATGGCTGAATCTAATCGAACACCTTCAATCTCCCTCCATGAGATCTTTGAATGTTCTAGATCACCAACAGAGGTAGGAAAGAGGTAGAGAAGGCTCTCCTAAAAAATCTCATAAAATTCTGACACTCAGAACTCACAAGACCATTCCATAAACCTTAGGTCGGAACCCTAGGGCAGCACTTAGAAACCTTATGCCACACTATCTCTCTGAATTTTTTCCTCTCAGATTTTTTTTGAATTTTTCATGCAGAGGAGGGGATCATGTATGAAATGGATTTCTAATTTTTGAACTTGCACATGCCCATGAGAGAAAATGCAATTTAAAGGGCTCTTTTCTGCGTTCAAAATGCGTGGAAGGATGAGATCAGGCTGGTTATCGATTCAAATTCAAACTCAATTTGAATTCAAACCAAAACCACCTGATCTTATTCACTTGGGATGTGAGAAAGGTGGTGCACGCCCTCTCTTGAGCATGGAGAATTTTCATGAGAATCTCATTCTCATAAAAATTCAAACGGGCGCAAGGGTGAAGTGGCACATGGGAAGACTAGTCAAACTAGTCTTAAATTTTCTTATCCAATTAGATCAGGTCCAAATCAATTTGACTAGGCCTAATTAGATTAGATTAAATTCAACTCATTTATATTTAATTAGACTTAGTTAAATCCTAATTAAATCAAGAATTAATTAAGTCCAACCCTTGATCAAATTAGGGACTAAACCTCCTCGACGATTGAGTCATCCTATAACCTAATCGAGTCAAACCTAACTGAATCCAATTCAATTAAACTTGATCCAAAACTCATTACTTAATCAAATTGATTTAATCAGTAATCAAATCACTAATTAGATCTCTTATAAATTTAAAATCTAAATCCAGTGGGTATCCCAGTAATAGAGTTCCATCTATATGAAACTCTTGATCGAAGAATCCCAAACTAATGGGATTCTTGACCCCAGTATCCCAAATGTATGGAACTCATAATCATAAAGTCCTAGACCAGTAAGATTCTTGATCATAGAGTTTCAGACAAGCAAGACTCAAAGTCTCAATGTAGTAGGACTCTCGATCGAAGAGTTCTAGTCTAGTGGGACTCTTGATCATAGAGTCCCAGTCTAGTGAGACTCTTCATTAGCTATCAGATCAGGTAGGAATTTCTAATGTGTGCGACCCTACAGGTTCGAACCTAAGCTAGTAGCATAGGAACCAATTCTTATACTAATCAAAGTAACTATCTTGTAATATTAATCGATGTCCAGATAGGTCAAATAGTCGCAATCGCAATAATCAAAAACTATGCAAATATGGTTACCATATAATTCTTCTCTTTGACCTTTGTGTACAGAATGACTCTGAGTTAAACTGCCAACCTAAAAAATACATCCATATCGTATCTCAATACAATCAGTCCTATGACTCCTCACTAGGACTATCCTGACCAAGGTTTTACTAAATTGAAATATAATTGAACACAACTTCTAAATCCAGAGTGGTCAATTCCATCTTGATTCACACACCGACACCTTAAGTACTTGACTGTGCCTAAAAACCTTTCATCACTAAATTAGAATTTTAGGTAGTCCAGTACCAAAGTATAGTGAGTTGCTTGAAAGTTATCGTGGTGATCTCAGATCAAAAGGACACTTATTCTCATATTTTATGGGAGCAAATCTTTGCAGCAAAAAAGGTCCGAAGTTGGTCATGTTCAGTGTAGATACACCCCTACATCTCACCTGCATGCCATATCAATATCTTCACACTCTTTGGTTAAGAGGACAATCAACCCATATGGTACACAGTGACCTATACTCGATTAACATTGTCATCTTTGGTAATAATGTATCATTTGGTTGCGAACATGTTTAAGAACTAAATGACAAATCCTTCTTTGTCAATTCTAAATAGTCCTAAGAACTTTACCACAATACAGGAGTTCATTAGAAGATGAAAAAATATGTTGAAAAATTTCAAAATAATATTTATTTATTTATCATTCATACATAAGTATAAAAATAGCTCAACTATCAACAAGTTGATGATTGACTTTGGGATACTATTCCCAACAATCTTCTACTTGAACTAAAGCCAAATGCTGTAGTATCTTATTGACGCATCATCCCGGCATTACCAAGCTTTGATACCTATTGTAAGAATCTAGTATTGCTCTGATACCAAGTTACGAAAGCCCCTGATCTTTAGCAAGGACTTGAGGAGACCTATGGCATTCTCTAAGATGGCAAACCATCGATCCACCACCTGGATCTATGCTGAGGCACCTCCATCCTTGGGCCTGAGGGAGGCACCCCTCCTCTCTAGGGCTTCTTCAAGAATCCTAGGGCAGCAACACTAAAGAGAAGAGAGATTAAGGAAGAAAAGATCTGTATTCTATCTACTTTACGAAACCCTAATACATCCTATGTATTTATACATAGATATTAGGCCCGACCAAAAACTTTCCTGACTAACCCAATATATGAAAGCACTCATCGAGCTCATGTACATCCATGTCTCCCATTCTCTCATCCCTTAGCCACCTTAAGACCTTATAAATCAGGCCTTAAGACCCCTTGGATTAGTCATAATCCAAGATCAAATAGAAAACACATCCTGTTCTATATGCCACTATCAAGCCGACTCTGTCAGAAGCTGAGCTGGCTTGATTGTGTCTCGTTCGAATCCTATCTTCTATCTGCTTGAGATAGCCGGCTCGACTGCATATCCATGCCAGTCCGCTTGTGTGTCAGTCTCTTATCTTGGCTAATTCTTCTTTTAACTTAGGTCCTTTGCTCCACCTTATGTCCCAGATGTTTGAAGCACCGACCAAGCCTCTCAAGATTCTCATATCTGAATCTCGAGCCCATGGAAGGCTACACACTGCCTACATCCTAGGACAACTTCTATCCTAGTCCTAGGACTCACACCCATCCTAGTCTTTCAGAACCAATACCCTGGCTCCTCTTGTGGCCCCATAAGGCTTGGGAGCATCACAAATCTTTACATATCTAATACCCATCTTTGACTTAAAGTTGTCAAACTCCTTTACCATAATGGTTTTAGTAAATGGGTCACCAGGTTCTCTTTTCTATCAATCTTCTAAAGATCGACGTCATCTCGATTCATAATCTCCTAGACAAGATGGTAGCGACATAGAATATGCTTCGTCCAGTGGTGTGCCTTTGGTTCCTTCGCTGGAGTAATGGCTACAAAGCTATTGCAGTAGAGCAAAATTGGACCATCAAGAGAGGGTGCTACACTGAGTTCGGTGATGAACTTCCTCAGCCACACCATTTTTATAGCAGCATCTGATGCAGTAACATACTCCACCTCGCAAACTGAGTTAGCCATGGTGTACTACTTGAAACTCTTTTAGCAGATGATGCGTGCTAATTTATAGCTATGGCAAGTGCACCAGTCGATCAAGTAATAAAGTGAATGAGTAGAGTATCGTCCCTAGAGGATTGAAAAATAAGTACTGAAAAACTCTTTCCTATGCTTTATTTAGAAGATCGATTTATGAGAATAAGAAATTAAAAAATAAAATAAAAAATAATTAAAAATTTTTAAGAAAATAGAGAGAGTGTAAATTATTAGGATTTTAACTCAAGAGCAATGAATTACTAAGGCAATCGGTTCACCAACTCAGTTAATACAATATTCAGATTTTTAGATTAATTTTATTTCATGTGACGGTGGAGTCTCCTAATTTATTCACTATCCTTTGGTCCAGGCATAGCAAAACTATCAATATTTATTAATTATCCTTTGGTCCAGGTATAATTTAAATAAATATTAATGCATTAAGTTTTGTGAAACCCTCTAATTAAAATACGCTGCATCCAAAGCGCACTAAAATTTCTGCATGCATATGAATTCTAATTTGATTCATAATACAAGGTATATAATCAAGAAGCAATAATATAGATGTACTTGGTCCGTAACATCTATGTTCATCAGATCAATTAGAAGATGGTCAGTAATCTAAAAGCATTAAGATCAGATTTATATACTCCTCATGAATAAAATTTAAAAATAATCACACTGAATATTGCATCAAAAGAGTGGCTACACCTTAGCCTTAGTAAAATAAAATTTAGTTCATGATAACAAATTCAAAAATAGTAAATAAAATAAAAAGCATAGAGAAATTAGACTGTTTGATTGCTGAAATTGATTATCCATTGCTCTTGGTGTGGAGAACTTGGTGAAGAAGAAGATGCTCCTTAATTGATGTCTTGATTGTTGAAAAAAATCAAAAATCCTTTTTTATTTCTCATAAATCACTCTTCTCTTTCTACCTCTCTCCTCTCTTTTTCTTTTTGTTTTTCTTTTTCTGACTTCTCTCTCTCTCTCTCTTTCTCTCTGTCTCTCTTTCTCTTTGTCTCTCTATCTCTCTCTCTCCTCTCTATCTCTCTGTCTCTCTCTCTCTCTCTCTCTCCAATTTTTTTCACGGCAATAATAGGTTTTTATAGATAAAGAGTTTGATTTTCTCCCAAAATCCATCAAAAATTAGGTTTAAGACTCCTAAAACAACTCAAATTAAGATCTGGGTAATTCTGCCTGTTAGATGTTGATCAAACAGTCCAAAAATCACTTAAAACCTCTTAAAATAATCCAAATCAAGTCGGATTTCATGCCAACCATTGGATCAACCATTAGATTGAATCTAGGCCATCCGATCGTATAGAAAGAGGCCTTCTAATCTTTAGTGTACCATCGAAATGAATCTCAGTCGTTGGATCTCGATTGGGAGCTATGGATGCCATCCATCAGCACCTTCGTTTCGACCGTCCGATCAAGTTTTAGTGAATGTCGTCCTTTGGATCAGATAAAATTCTTAAATTATCCTTCGTAGACTATGCACGAGTCTGATGTTGCATGGATCGCCGCATTCTTTAGCCAATCGGAGCACGCTTTTTGCTGTGAAATTCCCGAATTGCCCTCCAGATGGTCCACCGTGCACCACAAAAAATGCTGACATCATCCTAACGTCAACGTTACGTTGGCGGGTCGGTCTGCTATTTTGATCGAACCAAACCAAACTGCTGAGCCAATTTTCTGAATCGATTTGAATCGAATTGATTTTTTTTTTTTTGAAATTCAATTTCGAGCTCGTTTGAAGTCCATTTTACCTAAAATTTATTTCATCTGAACCAGAAAAATAAGATCTTCACATTGGTAGCCTTCTTTCTACATAAGATTAATAAAAGTATCAATTTCTAAAGAAATAAATTAATTTATTTTATAATTTAATACTTTTATTAGTATATTTTTACCACTTATCACACCCCCCAACTTAGTCATTGCTAGTCCCTTAGCAATGTTTTATTTAATACCATGTTTCAATAAGATTATCCATCACAAAGATAAAATCTAGGACTAAAGGTCAAAAAGTTTAGAAAATACTGCTAACTAAGCATTGAGCTTCAGAAGCAAATTTTTCAGTCAATATAATTAAAAACTTTCTTAGAGTACATCAAAGATCTATAGCACTTGTGTTCATGATGACTAACTTTAGCATTTCAGTATTAAATTAAAAGAACAAAAGTATCTTCTCTTATCACCTATGTTGATCAATTTTCTATACATTCTTAATTTTATACTCATGAATTAAGGTAGCTTTCACACTGCCTTTCCCTTTTTTTTTATTTTTTATTTTTTTTATTATGCTGAGCATCCTGGCCCTCCCTTCACCATTTTACATGAATTTCCACACTTGACCTAGGTGCAGAGACCCAGTTACTAGGCTTTGGGCAATCCACATATACTCTGTCTTTTGCACTTTATTTATAGGCAGGTAGCTCTTTCCTTAAATTCAAGTTTCTTTAATTAGAATGTATATTAATTACCAATTTTTAGTGATAATTAAATCTCCAGTTGGTCTTATAATCAATACCTACTTTGCCTTGTTAGTGTGCATGTGCAATAAAAAGTGCTAATAGTCTTTTAATGACCTAAGTAGGCTTGCTAAAAGTTGACCAAATAATCTACTTCTTTAACTCGTTACATTCATTAGCAAATAATTCTATCTTTTATCACTTATCCAGTTTATCTTGCTCAAGATTTTCTTCTTGACACATGATTTTTTTTTTTTAACTTATTCTACATTGTCTTAAAGGAGAAAGAAAAATAAAGGGTGCAATAAAAGATAGGAAGGAATACACCTGATTTGGTTCAGTCTGGATTCTTTGGAGCTTTGAAATTTTGCTTGAGTTCTCATTGATTTTTTCTGCAAAATTGAAAATACACACCAGAGCAGTAAAAGAGCAACCATAAATTACTAAAAAATAAAAAAAAAAAAATGATCAAAACTAAAAAGAAAAGAAACAACCTATCTAGTAGTTCTGATTTATAGTCTTCAGCTTGACTTTCTTTGAATTCTAAAGTGGATCAATCTGGTGCCACTTCAATTGGAATACTTTCATGTTTGATCGAGTCCTCTTTCAATTTGACATTGCTCGCTTTTATAGTCTCAAACCTATTTTCTACAGAATTCTCATATAATGGATTGTCAATAATATCAATTAGAAAATAAGTTTGATTATCATCAATTTGTTTAGTATCTTTGAAAACATTAAAAGTAACTTGTTCATCTTGGACTCTAAGAATTAATTTTTCTTGTTGAACATCTATTAAAGCTCCTCCAGTAGCTAAAAAGGGTCTCCCTAAAATAAGGGGTACATCATAATCTTCTTTCATATCAAGAACAATAAAATCAATAGGAAAAATAAACTTGTTTACCTTTACCAAGACATCCTCCACTATACCTCTTGGATATTTAATGGATCTGTTGGCTAATTGAAGAGTAATAGTGGTAGGCTTTGGTTCTCCTAGACCCAGCTTTCTGAAAATAGAAAAAGGCATGAGATTAATGCTTGCTCCTAAATCACATAAAACTTTATCAAAACTACAATCACCAATAATGCAGGGGATAGTAAAACTTCCTGGATCTTTTAACTTCTGTGGTAATTTATTTTGAAGTATTGCTGAGCATTCTTCATTCAAATTTATTCTCTCATGCTCCTTCAGCTTTTTCTTATTTGTTAAGATTTCTTTGAGAAACTTGGCATACCTGGGCATTTGAGTAATAGCATCTACAAAAGGAATATTAATATGTAAATTCTTTAGAATTTTAAAAAAGTTAGAAAATTCCTTATCTGGATGCTATATTTGTCTCTCTGGGAATGGTAGTGGCGGCACGTAGGGCTTCACATTTGGATCAGCAAATCGTATACCTGGAGACCATCCATCTGTTGGTTGTTATTGGTGACTGATGAATTTTAGTTGATGGTTTCTTATTTGTAGTTGGCTCTTCAGTCTCTTTCTTCTGATGTGGCTCCTCCAACTTTGTATCACTTCTTAGGGTGATAGCATTGACTTGCTCCCTTGGATTGGTCTTTGTGTTGCTGGGCAAGGATCTCTAAGGTCTCTCGAAGATTATTTTAGCCATTTGACCTATTTGCATCTCCAAGTTTTGAATTGCTGCTGTTTGGTCCTGCCTAAGTTTGACTTCCAAATTTTTTATAGTTGCTTCTTGGTTTTGCATAAATTTGACCATCAGCTCTTCCATGTTGGACTTCTTTTTAGGTACTTAGAATCCTGGGGGTGGCTATTGTGCTGCATTTTGATTGCTCCATGAGAAATTTGGGTGCTGCCTCCACCCTTGATTGTATGTGTTGGAGTAGGGATTATTTTGTTGCAGCCTGAAAAAATTACCAATATAATTAGCTGTATCGGTTATTTTTGCAAAAGGATTATCTGTCTGGCAATTGCTCGTATCATGTCCTCCTCCACACAGGTCACAAGTAATGCTCTGAACATGCATAGCTGTTCCCTTTAAGTTGTTGACTTTGGCTCTAAGGGCTGCAATTTCAGCTAGTAAGGTTGAAAGATAAAGAAATTATATTGCTCAATAAAAAAAAAGGGGTTCAAATTACAAACTCTCATGCTTGGAATATTTTTCTTACTCCCTTGCATATGAGACCTCTAGCTGCTCATGATATTGATCCTTGTAGCTTTTGGCATCTTCAAATCTCTAAATAAAAATAAAAGAAAACGAAAGAAGAAAGAAGAAGAAGAGAGAAGAGAATAAGAGAAGGAAGAGAGAAAGAGGTTTGGAGGAGGACTTGGAGGGCTAATTTCTTCCAAGGGGAGCTCTCTATCAGCTGCTCTTTTGCTCTGGCATGAACATGGCTTAAATAGAGGAGAAAATCATGGATTTTTGGGTCCTTATCAAGCTCAAATTAGAGTCTAGATCGAATTTAATCACTTAAAATAGTTTTTGCCATTGGATCTTGATCAAAAGGCTTGAAATCCATCATAGATCCACCGCATATCCTCTAAGATCATTTCTGGACCATCGAATTGAAGCCAGGATTATTTTTAGCCATTGGATCATGCACTATGCCTTCAGAAATCTAAATCAAATCGAGAATAAATATCTACCATTGGATGCCAACCGGGAGAGCAAGAGTCATTCGTCAGCGCTCAAATCACAGCCATCCATCAGCACTCGAATCATAGCCATCGGATCTAAATTGAGATCACTCTCGATCACTCGATCATGCTTCTACTATGCTCATGGACTGCTATGAATCGAGTGCAGCATAGACCTAAACCAATCCCCACGCACCTGGCCTGACAAAATGATAAATTTGCCCCTATACACTGTGATGAAAATTGCATAGACCTCTTAGCGATCTAAGTTTACCATGTGGCAGCTGTTGATTGGCCATGCCTGCTGAGCTGGCCGGTCTATGCCTATTCCATGGACTAGCCAGTTGGTCCACCATACACTAGTATTTATTTTATTTATTTTTTATTTTAAACTTTTGGGCTTCATAACTTTTTCATTTTAGCTCCGATTTGAGTAAAATTTATTATGTTGGAACCTATAAATCGACCTCTTCATATTGATTAATTTTTTTCTACAAAATACTAATAAAAATATTAATTTTTTTAAAATAAATTTTAATTATTATATATTTTAATATTTTTATTTAGTAATTTATGATAATTATCACACCCTCCAACTTGAGATTTACTCATCCTCGAGTAAAAAGAAAAAAATTAGAAATATGTATCGACTCGATAAGATATGAAAGTTTTTTTAGATCATCTTAAAGTTAGTTGATACTTGATTAGAGATTTAAAAAATACATCATTAGATTATTAATTTCATCCCAAGTAGTGGTTAAGTAAAGAACATAAAATTTTAAAACTTTTCTTTGATCAATTTTTCACCTTTATTCTTTAAATCTTCAATCTCTAGTATGGACTAGATTTTTTTTTTCTATTCTTTTTTATAGCTAGTGCAGTATTTTAATCTCTTAAGCTTTCTATTTGATCCTTGTAGCGAGCTTTGGACCAACGACTTCCAAACCAATTGGCTTAGGACGTGTAGAACATTCATCGAATTTATTGACTCGAGTTAAATAAGCTACTGGTTAAAACTAACTATATAATAAGCTTTTTTATATTGCCCATTTTTTTATGCAAATAATATTGCTTACTTAGGTAATGGGATCTGATTACTCAATGGAAGACTAATGTTTAGAACTTACTTTTTATTTCTTTCTTTTTGTATTTAATTTTTTTTATCATTTTTTTTACTCATATGCATATAAAATAGATTATTTATTGAATATAGGCTGGAAGAATGTTTTAGAATCACTCAAAAATTTATTCTATTCTAAACCTGACCATTTATTAGATTTTCTTAATAATTGAATCCTTAGTATTTTAAAAATTTTCTAAATTATTAATCAATCATCGATTAAAATGTCTAAAAAATTTCAAATTGACACAAAATTTGGTACATAGGACTAATTATTACCATACTTGAGGACTAAAAAAAAATTATTTATCCTTCCCCCCAATTTAGTTTCCATTGTCCTCAATGGAGGAAAGAAAATAGAGTGTGATAAATGATAAAAATAACAAAAAAAGAGTTCACCTAGTTTAATTTAATTCTGGTCTCGACCTGGACTTTAATTATTCTTCATCTAGTATGGGTTTGTAGTTCTTCCCCTAACTTAGTCCTGAAAAAAGATAAACTAAAAATAAAAAGAAAATGCTAAAGCAAAACTGGATTACCTCCCAGTAAGTGCTAAGTTTAACGTCTTCAACTAGATCCTATAAAGGAGTTTTAGATAAAATTAATTTTAGTACACATTCAGAGTTTCAGAAAAATAAAGCCAATCAGGAGGTCTTATCATTATGACAGAAAAATATTCATGGAATGCTTTACAATGGTTAAGTTTAGCCCTGATCAATAAAGTATGTAGAGCAAGCATGTTATACCAGAAGTTAAGATTATTATAATTTTTATAACCAGAAAGAGATTGTGTTTGTTGGGTTGAGATTAGGGATAGTAGTATTTGAATTTCTTCAACTATAATCTGATCTACCCCACTCTCTTTTTCAGGTTTGATATAACTAGGCATCAATTCTTTCTGATTTAAAGTAGGGCACTTTTTTCAAATTAATTTTAAATCTACCTCCATACATCATTTTAATATTATAGATAAATTTTGGAGGCCATCCTTAAAAGTAGTGCCGGATATAAAAAAACCAATCTTAAAATCATTATCCCTTATATCAGTAATATCCCTTCTGATAGCTTCTTTATGTGTGATTAGAACATCCATAAATTGATCTTCCTAGGTAGGTATCACTGGTAGGGTGTCAATAGATTCATCAAAAAGTGGTTTCAATTCTTGCATCGTTGGTAGTGCTATTGGTGGGCTAGGTGGTGGCTTAAGTTTTTCAATCCAAAGTGGGATAGTTTTTGGATAGGGTGTATCTATTTGATCATTTACTTCTATATTATACTCATCATCATCAAAATCATCCATCTCATAATGTGCCAAATAGGGATCTAACGAATCTTGGAAAAGAATTATGGGTGAAGCTTCCTCTAGTATGGAATTCATCTATAGTTCTTGGGAAGTCTTTATTAATTTCATCATCTCATCAATTTGTCCATCCCTATTAAAAGAAATTGGTGATTCTAGAGCTCTTAGAGATGGATCCATATATAAGTAAAATGATGGAATTGGTTTATTCCATAATTCTGGTTCTTTTCTATATGTTCTTTCATCAATTATATAGTCTAAGAGGGTCTTTTCAGTTGTACAGGGTTGCTCTATAACCATATTATTTTTAAGAGTTTTAATTGATTATTCAGAAAAAGTTATAGAAATATTAAAATTTCTAGTCATGTATGGTCCCTCAAGATCACTCTCGAGCTAACTGGGCAACTCTTTTTGCTCCTGTTGATTGAATGTAGGTGATCACTTCTTTAGTTCTCTAAAGTTTTGCATACAGGAGTTAAAGATCTATTGGATCATCTAATTGATGAGTTCTAACTCGTTCAATGCTTGCTAAATCCTCTCTTCAGAACTTGACTTATTGTTATTTGAAGAAGATTGATATTGTGGATACGGTATATCATATTGTGTATCCATGAAAGTGGATCTTTGTGGCACTGAGGTAATCATTGGTTATGATTGCCATAAAAAATTTGGTTGAGCCTTCCAGTCTTGATTGTAAGTATTAAAGTATTGGTTACTTCTTGATCTGTTGGCTATTTTGATTTTGATCTTGATAAACTTGCTCATACATATTCTCAGAAAATCGATTTGGGTATCTTCTTATCAAGTGGGTGGGGCTCAAATAAATTGCACAAACTTGTTGTGCGAGAAGAAAAGATGGATATTGAAGAGTTTTCATTGATTATTAGACGATCTAATTTATGGGACAACTCATCCATTCTACTCTCAAGATCCATCTCAAATTGTTTTGATTCTTCAAATATGTTCAATCAAGGATTCTAGATCAGAACAATCCTCTTTTAATTATTCTTTATTATATTTTATTTTTAAACAAAAGAGATGAGGAGAGAGAATTCTAAAGATGAGAGTCTAGAGGATCCTAGATCTAAAGATGAAATAGAAAAGTGCTTTAATTAGGTTTAAATTATAATAGCAAATAAGTTAGACAAGGATGGACTCTTTATCCTAAGGTTAACCTGGATCTAGACAGCTCCTAACTATTCCAAGATCACCTTCGAGCACTCCAAGTCTAAAATTGGCTAATTGACTCAGCCAGGTAAATATAAGATGTGGGAGATTCCCTGCTCATTGCTTTTCTTAGATACCAACTGAGTTGGTCAGGTCAGATAATGGAATTAATTAAAAATTACAATCTTTGAACCACTTTTCTTAGACACCGAGCAATTAACCAATCTGAACCCAGTCCAACTCTAGGATTTTTTTGTCCTATTGAGCTCAAATATCCTAGAGCCAATGTCTAATTTATTTTAAGTTAAAATTTTAGGTTAATACAATATGAAGGATGGTGATTTTTGGACTAAGAAAGGATGATCAAATCTCCATCTTATCTTATTTAATAGGTTATGCCCTGAAAGTAGATTATGGATATACAATGCAAATCAAACAAGATATCCAAACATGTTTAAAAATTAATTTTATTTAATATTTGTAGTTACTCTAAATTAATTAAGTATTATGAGATGTTGGTGATTTTTTTAAGGATTTATGGTTTTATCTTTTTATAGATATTTTTTTAGTTTTTGATTATGTAGTTTTGCAAAAAAAAATAAATTTAAGTGATTAAGTCTGAAAAGCAGTAAATAAATAAATTACTAGTCTACAAAAAATAGTAAATTAAAAATGATAATTATTTAACTTATGTAATTAAGATAATTTAGTTAGAAAGCAATAAATAACCTATATTTTAAAAAAATAATATATAGCAAAAATTTAAAGAAAGCATAAATAAGCATGAAAAGCAAAAATAGAAAAATAGTAAATAATAAATTAGAAATTTAAAGCAGTAAAATAAATAAGTAAAGCAAATAAAGTAACAAAATAAAGTAGTAAAACAAAGCAATAAAATAAAGCAATAAAATAAATAAGGTAATAAAGCATATAAAGTAATAAATAAGAGAATTTTTTTTTTGATTTTTTTATTGAAGCAATCGTGCTACAATCCTCAGCAATGGTACCAAAAATTTGACTGCTTGTCATTAGAGCATCAAATAAAAATTAAAATCAATCTTTCTATTAATTAGAATAGTAGTGAGTCGGATGTCGATTTCCTCGAAGATTGAAGACTAAGTTATATTTAATTTAATTAAAAAAATTAAATTATTTTTAAAGTAAGAATTTAAATAAGTAAATTAAAAAAATTAATTAAGATTTAGCAAATAAAAATAAAAAAAATAAATTTTAATTAATTAAAATTTTTAGAATTAAGAAAAGATAGATAAAAAAAATTGTCTAGGGGTTCAATTCTATCTTCTAATATTCAAATTTATAATTGATTCATGTAATCTTTTTATTATCAACATACAATCTTATAAGGTGTATGTTCCTTTGATTTGATTCTAGCATAACCTATTCTACCAAGCATGGACCATATCTAACACGATCATGACCCATCTTATAGATATAGACTATTTAGATCATGCAATCAAAGAACATAAATATAATTCTTATTTAATTTATATAATTTATTCTAATCTAAGT
The DNA here is from genome assembly GCA_006176705.1 of Cocos nucifera. Classification (NCBI taxonomy): domain Eukaryota; kingdom Viridiplantae; phylum Streptophyta; class Magnoliopsida; order Arecales; family Arecaceae; genus Cocos; species Cocos nucifera. Next base: position 199,402 of record QRFJ01000479.1, on the reverse strand, counting down.
ACAAACTATATCTATCTATGATCATGATCTTTCTCCTTAGGTATAAATTATAAAAAATTAAATATTAAAATATAAATCTTATAATTTATTCTAACTTGAGTACAGATCATATCTTTTCATGATTACGATCTGTCTCTTTAGCTATAAATTATAAGACATTCAACATTAAAGCATGAATAAGAAAGACATGTTAAAAGATAAAAAAAAATTTATTGCTCAATAAAAAAGAAAAATATGGTTCAAATTACAAACTCTCATGCTTGGAAGACTTTTCTTACTCTCCTGGATATGAGACCTCTAGCCGCTCATGATATTGATCCTTGTAGCTTTCAGCATCTTTAAATCTCCAAATAAAAATAAAAGAAAAAGAAAGAAGAAAGAAGAAGAAGAGAGAAGAGAAGAAGAGAAGGGTGAGAGAAAGAGGTTTGGAGGAGGGCTTGAAGGGCTAATTTCCCCCAAGGGGAGCTCTCTACCGGTTGCTCTTCTATTCTGGCATGAACATGGCTTAAATAGAGGAGAAAATTAGGGATTTTTGGATGCTTATCGAGCTCAAATCGGAGTCCGGATCGAATTTAATCATTTAAAATAGTTCTGGCCGTTAGATCTTGATCAAAAGGCCTGAATGAAGGGGAAAATCAGATTTTTCGGATCAGGTTCGTTCAAATCTGATTGGATCAAGAGGCATATTTCAAAAATTTTCTCTTAGATCCAAATCAGATCTAACATTTTTCAGATATGATTTTATGATTTGATAAACAAGAAAATTAAATTAAATTAAATCTAAATTAGTTTTATTTTGATATGGGTAATCCGATTACCCGTTGATGATCTACTGATGGCCTGAGGTTCTAGATCTAGCCACGCAAGCGCCTGGCTTCTACCGATATCCACTCGGACTGGATCTAGAGATCTTCTCCTTCTTTATCATGTCTCCAAAAATCAGATCTGAATCTGATTTGGAGGATCTTCGAAACTCCTTTCGAAGATCTACTGTCGTCTCTGCAGCGGTGCTGCCTTCTTCCTTTCTCGTCAGACTTTTTTTGCTTGAATCGCACTAATCTGAAGGCCCAACTTTTTTAGGCATGAAGAGGAGAGAGAGGATCAGAAAGGTGGCATGGAGGAAGGAGAGGGGCAGCCTTGGGGCATGGCTAGGCAAAAGTTCTATCAAAGTTGGGCGCAGACAAGTCTTTATATAGATCCTGCTGCGCCATGCAATGCCACATCACCCTGGCCAATCACATTGCTTCATGCAATTAGATCTAAATCTGATTAATAGGATGACATCACCTGATCCAATTAGATGAGAGACCCACAGATTCATCCTTAGATGGTGCCTAAGACTGGTCAAAGTCTATAGGTGAGGGTCACCTAGTTTGAATCCAAGAAGCAACCTGGAGTCCCATCTGTATGGGACTCCAGGCGTCCCTATCCATGGGTGCACGCCATCCTAGGCATGCACCCCTTCCTTTCCAAAATCTAGTAAGGAGACAAGCCTCTATCTACTCTCCAATAAGTGCATGACACATGGGCAAATGTCCAAGGGTCAAAGGTCAATATTTGACCAAAGTCAAAGGACAAGAATTAGCAGGTGATGAAAAATGGTAGGTGTTGTCTCAAATTTATCTCATAAATTAAAACAACCCTTTTCTGACCTGGACAAGCTCCAGTCAGACCAGGTAAAGTGCATGACACATGGGCAGATGTCCAAGAGTCAAAGGTCAACATTTGACTAAAGTCAAAGGACAAGAATTAGCAGGTGATAGAAAATGGCAGGTGTTGTCTCAAATTTATCTCATAAATTAAGACAATCCTTTTTTGACCTGGACAAGCTCTAGTCAGACCAGGTAAAAGTATCTGAGTGAGCACAAATATATTTGGCTCAGTCGAGACAACCTCAAATGATAATAGAAGGAAAAGGTTAGGCTCAATCGTATGCTAGCACGATTTCCTTGAACCTAATTGAATCTAATTCAAATCAATTGAACTGGATTAGTCCAATTGATGATATCCAGATCCAAACCCTTGTTTGTGTGACCCAGTTAGATTCAGTTCTGTATGGTAATGGAATATATTGTGATCTCTATCATTGACATCATCAAAACTCCTTTCGATGGATCTGAACTCTTCTGATTCAGACAACTAGAATGATCGATCATCTAAATCATTCTAATTGCTCACAAAATCCACCAGTGACACCTAGCAGTATATGGTGGCAATCCATCAAAACTGAAAATGAACCTCTCAGTGCAGCTACTTGTATGATTAAGTTCCTCTATCTTGAGCCCCAATCAGATTAGGGTTAAGGTGAACTCGTCAAACCCTAATTTCTATCATATGATTTAATCATTTGATTCAAGTCCGATGTGAAAATCTTAATAGAAACTCTTTCTATTATTTCACTCTCTATTATGGCCATGGGCTTATGGACTTGATTCTCATGATCATCATAGGGGTGCTCCTCATCCACCGAGGTAGATAGATTCCCTCTTGGTGCAATCCAATTCCTATAATGAACATGCTATAGCCAACATACACCTCAGGATTCCGAATGGCTAGGAGACCGTGTCATGGTGTAGTCAAACTATAACACCCTCAAGGTGAACTGTCGATACACCTCAGGTCAAAGAACCAGACACACCACTGTAGCTTCGAGTCAGTCATCGATCAGAAGGTAGACTTTCTTATGACTACTCGAGGTGGTCACGCTCGATGCCCTCATTCTCTAACGAGTACCTATACTCTCACTCCGGTGTCTCTACACCATAAACTCAAGACTTATATACTATGAAGAAGCGATTGTACACCAACCTTCTGGATCAATCACCATCCTCATGATGATCCTACGGTTAGGAGCCTTTTATGAGTTAATAAATGAAAATTCATGTATTAAATTTTCAACTCTTAAAAATATGATTTATCATTACCATTAACTCAAGGGATGTATCACAGACACTAAATACACATATGTGAAAGAAAATAATCTATTTTATTATTTACAGTCAAAATTATAATTTTGTCCTTAGAAGTGTATTACAAGTGTCAGCCAATTCTGGCTTCTAGGGCACACATATCTAACACTGAAATCCATCACAGATCCACCGCATATCCTCTAAGATCGTTTCTAGGCCATCAGATCGAAGCCATGATTATTTTCGATCGTTGGATCATGCACAGTGCCTTCAAAAATCCAAATCAAACTAGGAATAAATATCTACCATTGGATGCCGACCGAGAGAGACAGGATCCATCTGTCAGCACTCAAATTGTAGCCATCCATCAGCGCTCGAATCACAGCCATTGGATCTAAATCGGGATTGCTCTCAGCCACCCAATCATGCTTTTACTATTCTCGTGGACTGCCATGAACCGAGCACAGCATAGACCTGAATCAATCCTATGTGCCCGGCCTAACAAAATGATGAATTTGCCCATATATGCTATGATGGAAATTGCATAGACCTCTTAGCAGTCTAGGTTCACCATGTGGCAGCCGCTGATTGGCCATGCCTACAGAGTTGGTGGGTCTATGCCTATTCCATGGATCGGTTGGTCGGTCCACCATGCACCAATATTTTTTTTCTTTTTCTTTTATTTTAAACTTTTAGACTTCATAATTTTTTTGTTTTAACTCCGATTTGAATAAAATTTATTACGTTGGAACCCATAATCGAGCTCTTCATATTGGTGGGCTTTGTTCCTATAAAACACTAATAAAAGTATCGATTATTTTAAAATAAACTTTAATTATTGTATATTTTAATACTTTTATTTAGTAATTTATGATAATTTTCATCGACTGACGTGATACTCTACCAGACCGCCTTAAGGTTGCAGGTTCACTGGGTTCCAGGTTTGATCTAACCAAATCGGGTTCAGATTTAGCTACTTGTGTCTATTTTTCCACCTACTGATCTTCTTCAAGTTCGACCTTAAAGACATTAGTTCCTTCACCAAGGAATTTCTTTTCTAAAATGATTACCTTACAGTTGATAAATACCTTTTATTCATCAGCGAGATAGAAATAATACCCTTTGGTCTCTTTTAGGTATCCTATAAAATTACACTTGTTAGACCTAGGTCCAAGCTTGTCAGTTACTAAATATTTGACATAAGCCGAACACCCCCAAACCCTAAAGTGCGAGAGTACTGGCTTACGCCTTGTTCATATCTCATATGGCATTTTAGCTATAGACTTATTCAGAACTCAATTTAGAATGTAACAAGCTGACTCAAAAAGTGCATATCCCTAGAAGAAGATCAACAGACTGGCAAACCCCATCATGGATCGAGCCATATCTAACAAGGTCAGATTCCTCCTTTTAGATACACCATTATGCTGTGGTGTTTTAAGAGGAGTCTATTGGAAGAGAATCCTATTCTCTCCTAGATATATCAAAAACTTACTGAAAAGATATTCACCCCCTCGGTCAGATTGAAGAGTTTTAATATTCTTTTTGTTGGGGATAAATTCTACTCCCGTCGAAATCCAGCCTAATGCAATCGGTAATCACGAAAGAGCTTCAATCCAAAATTCTCCCTTCAGTGTCTAAACTCCTCCAGCGATCGAGCTCCTTCTGGATTTCTCCTTCAGTCAATTTTCACCAGGAGCCGAACTCCTTATGGATTTTTCCTTTAGTTGGATTTCTCCACGAGCCAAACTTCTTCTAAATTTCTCCTTCAGTTAAGTTCCTCCAGGAGCTGAACTCTTTCCGGATCTCTCCTTCTGTCGGATGCCTCCAGGAGCCAAACTCCTTTAAAATTTCTCCTTCAGTCAGATTCCTACAGAAGTCGAACTCCTTCCAGACTTCTCTTTCAGTCAAATTCCTCCAGGAGCCAAACTCCTTTTGGATCTCTTCTTCAGTCGGATTCCTACAGGAGCCAAACTCTTTTCGAATTTCTCCTTCAGTCAGATGCCTCTAGGAGCTGAACTCCTTCCAGATCTCTCCTTCAATTGGATTCCTATAGGAGCCAAACTCCTTCTGAACCTCTCCCTCAGTCGGATGCCTAGAGGAGCCAAACTTCTTTCAAACTTCTCCTTCAGTCAAGTTCTTCTAGGAGCCAAACTCCTTATGGATTTCTCCTTCAGTCGAATTTCTCCAAGAGCCAAACTCCTTCTGAACTTCTCCTTCAGTCAGATTCCTCCAGCAAATTACTTCCAAATTTTAGCTAGCATTTCTCCCGGATAATCTCCTCTAGTCGTATTTCCTTTAGAAGTTCGAACTCCTCTGGAATTAATGTATGTCAAAGCTCTTCACCGACCAATGCCTGCTTCCTTCGAATTTTGACTATTAAATCTCAACGAACAGCTACATCATGGCAACGGACACCACTCTTCATAACAAACTCCATATGACCCTGAGCGACCGACTACCAGACGGTTATGACCATCACTATCAGTCTACTACAGGCTCTATCTATAAAAAAAGATCCTCCAGATATATTTTCTCTAAGCTCTCTTCTTCTTTCTGAAACTCTAATGAATTCTTACCTGAGAACTCTATTTCTGTTGGCCAGAAGAGCTGACCTGATCGTCGAAGGATCCTGTTGGAGCCACCACCACTGACTCCGAGCAAAATTTTATTTTGCAGGTCACCAGCAACGATCTCATCTTCCTCGACTCCAGCTCAATCCAACGTCAACTAGATTCTGCATCAACAAAATTGGTGCTAAAGAAAGAGTTTTTGTCCCTGAGGTACCCATGTTCTTAAAGAAGTGCTCAGTCGATCCTGCCGACCTTCTTCTCCAAGGTTCATCCCCACCCTCTCCCTCAATCTCATGAAATGCCTCCAAAGAAGGTGACTACCTGGAGATCTACCGCTTCTACCGCCAGACCTAAGCCAGGTCCATCCATTTCTATTTCATCATCGGCACTTCAACCTCTAGCTCCATCGATGGTCATGGTAGATTCGGAGCAGTTTAACCTACTGATGCAACGGGTTCAGGACCTCACCAAAATAATGTAGGCCATGTGGCAACCCCCAGTGGTGGTTCTGCCAAAAAATCCACCATCATGATGTCAGAAATCGATCATAAGAAATAGCACTTAGGCTAGCATACCCATCGCCCCTGGAAAGAAGAAACAAAGAGCAGAGGATCCATGTTCAGATCATGATTCTCCTCTAGAAGAGATCTTTCCCATCTACAGTTGGAAGCCATCCAAGATCTGCAATCGAGATGATATCCTCGATCGAAAACTATGGAAGATGGACCGATGGATTGAAGAACTCCACCAAGTCATCCTAGCTCCTAGTGACGATGTCTGCACTGATCCTCCTTTCTCTCTCCAAATTATGCATGAGTTCATTCTATCGAACTTCAAGCTTTCCCAACTTGAAAGCTACGACAGAACCTCTGATTCGATCGATCACTTGGAGGCCTGTTGGACCATGATGCTGCTCTATAGTGCACCAAATGCCATATTATGCCGAGCTTTCTCATCTACCTTAAAGAAAGCAACAAGAAATCGATACTCAGCATTGAAGCTAGGTATGATCTTCTCTTTTGACCAGATGAGCCATCAGTTTGCAGCTCACTTCGTCAGCAGCCGACGTCCGTGTCGAGGTTCGTATTCCCTGATAAATGTCAAGCAGAAGGAGGGAGAATCCATCCGGGCTTATATCACCCGATTTATTGCTGCTGCATTGGAGGTCTGGAATCTGGACTAGTCTATTAAAATGGCCACACTCAAGGGCGGCCTTCAAAAGAATGATTTATTATTCTTCCTGGAGAAGTACCTCAAAGACTTAGCCAATCTGCTAGCTCGGGCTGAGGGATATGCCCAAGTGGAAGAAGACTTCAAGTTGAAGGATGAGGAAGCCGCAGAAGAGCGACATAGATCCACCACTGATGGAGGGCCAAATGAAGTTCGACCACACTTACGGACCCCCCTCCAAGTGTGAGTGAGTCCAAACTCTCTCTCGAGCTCGTCATCAAAGAAGCCCTGACAGAAGGGTGCGAAGTGATGGAAATGATGTATAGGGCGGAAGCATGGATTTCAAAGTAAAAATATGAAATCAAATAAACCAAACCCAAACCCAAGGACCACCTTATTAGCAATTAAATCATATAACATGCATTTATAATATAAAAGAAAGTATTAGAACATACCTCTTATTGCTAAACCCTAAATTATCCCTGATCGTCGGTAGCAGTCCGTCAGGGGTTCCATCAGGTGCCCACGTGTTCACCCTCCAATGTTGATCCATGCAGAGATTTGATCAAGATACCAGCACCTCTAATTTATATAATTAGAGTTCTAATAATAAGAACTTTAATTAAAAGGGCAAGACCTTCTTTTTCCTTTATGTTACCTTCCTTGCCTCTCTATATCTATCTTTCTTTTTCTTTGTCTTCTTAATTTTCCTTCCTAATCTCTTAGTCTTAAGATGACTACTTGTCCTTATAATGACAGGGTCTAGACAAGATAAGGAAAGAAAGAAAATTGAACAAAAAGAAACTCTTGTAAGAAAGAAAGATAATGTTCACTTCTTCCGGACTCTTGGTGTGCACCCTTATTTATAATGTACATAGGGGTGCCATCTAAAATTCTCACGCTCTTCCCACATCAATATCTCATGCTCCATCATCAAATCTCACATCCATCTAAATTTTACACCATTTAAAATTACGTAGACTTAGTCCAAGAGATGCCTTAAAATAGAAGGACTCTTCGGACTAATTCTACGTAGTTTTTCTACGAAGAGTCGCGATGCATAAATATATGGCACTATATTTCAAAGGTTTGGATCAGATTAGATGGCCATCTAATGGCCCTTAAAGGGATGCCCATTCAGTAAGAAGGTGTGGAGATATACTTTGAATAGTCAAAGTTCCAAGAGGCGTCAAGAAGGAGTGGGCAGCATGGAGTCCAAGGCAGCAAAGACTCTTAGGCGACAAAACATCCTGGGCGAAAAAAATTAAAAAGAAAAAGGAGTATTTGATCTGCAGAAGGACTCTTCTACACCCCATATCAGATGTCCATGCCAATTCAAAAAATATTTACGTGACAAAACAAATGGAAAAGTCAAAGAAGGTAGGCGCCAACTAATTTCATGCGCCAAAAATCCTTTGCGCATGAAATACTTCCAATGCACAAGAGAGAGACTCTTTGGTACATGGGATTCTAGTATGTGGTGCCCAATCTAAAGCCCAATCAGTCTAGGTTAATCCAATTCAAGACTAAATCCTATTTGGCTCAAATCGGACCATAATTAGCCTAAATCGGAAGCCGATTTGAATCCAATTCGAATCTAGGTGCTAGGGTTTGCTACATATGCTAGCATGTTTATCTTGCAAACATGGTCTAATCCAATTAGACCCTTAATCAATTCTCTTTATGTATGACCCATTGGGTTTTACATCTAACCAACAGTGAGTCTGGGTGTGATTTGACCTAATCTGGTTAGAACTCAACCAAACCGATTTAGGTCAAAACTAGCCAACCCAATTTGACTGAATTTAGAACACTTTCTAATTTAATAATAAAATTAAAATTTTAATTTGATCAAACCTACAAGACATGATTGACGTCTAGCAACATATCATGACTATCCAGAAGATGTGAAATTTTGATAAAAATACCAAAAATACCCTTCAGTAAAAATTACTATGCAACTAGATCATTCGATCTCCCTATATCCTGAATATGACTTTGGGTATAGAAATATGTCAATCCCAATATCATATTCATTTCTCTTTCAATCTTATGATAATGATTCATTTAATGAAACATTAGAAACCATTTCTAATTTTCATCATGCTTTGATCAAAGTCTTCCTGAAACATTATTTGTTTGAAGCAGGTATAATGCTATTTCCTCTTACCAAGAGTGATCGATTCCATGTTAACCTACTCACAAACTTCATATATATAATCTACCATATCCAGATCATCCCATACATAACTAAGTCATGAATGAGTATGAACTAAAATATGGATTTATATATATATAAGATTCTATGGTAGTTTCAGGTCAAAGGATTACATGCACAAATTCCACTATGAGAACCATCTATTGACATGTAGATAAGACTCCATTAGATATTCTCGATTTGGATCGATTCAGTGAACTCATTCTCTAATGAGCACCAACATTCTTGTATTAGTGTCATACACAAGTTATAGTAAGATTAATAACCCTCTCAATCGAGCATACAAAGAATGTGCTAGTCTTACCAAAAAAACATTGATCCCTAACTCAATGTCCCATCGACTAGAAATATTTAAATTAGAATTTTAAGATTTTAGATCTCACTGATATGATCTCATCATAATCCTAAAATCATAGCCCTAATTTATAGGATTCATCATAATCTTAAATAAATAATAAGATACTATATATGATGAAATAAATGCCTTTACATATTTATTAAAATATGTCATTACATGAGTTTGGAAGACAAAAAACAAACAGCCCAAAAATTAATTAGCTTGAGGGCATATTCCATTCAATCTCCCACTTGCACTAAAGCCAATCGCCCTTATATTTTAATCCCATACAATCAAGGTGGCGATCAAACAGTTGCAGTGGTAAAGCCTTAGTGAATGGGTCTGCTATGTTGTTCTTTGTGTCAACTCGTTCTATGACTACATCTTGTCTTTCAATAATTTTACGAATGAGATGGAAGCGTCTCAGAATGTGTTTGGATTTATGATGAGACCTTGGTTCCTTTACTTGAGCAACAACCCCAGTATTATCATAGTAAAGTGGTACTGGATTCTCAATTTTAGGAATAACACCTAATTCAGTGATGAACTTCTTCATCCAGACAGCTTCCTTGGCAGCTTCACTTACAGCTATGTATTCTGCTTTAGTGGTTGAGATAGCTACAGTTGGTTGCTTAGTACTCTTCCAACTCACTGCTCTACCATTCAGAGTAAAGACATACCCTGAAATGGATTTGCTATCATCTGGGTCTGATTGAAAACTGGAATTAGAACATGCTTCTAGTTTAAGATCAAAACCACCATATACAAGAAAAATATCTTTAGTCCTTCTTAAGTACTTAAGAATATTTTTCACAGCTTTTCAATGATCCTCTCCTAGATCAGCTTGAAATCTACTTGCAATGCCTAAAGCATAAGCAACATCAGGCCTTGTACATAACATGGCATACATTATTGATCCAACAGCCAAAGCATAAGGAATAGAACACATTCTATTTCTCTTTTCAGGTGTCTTTGGAGACATCTTTTTAGAGAGATGTATGCCTTCACTCATGGGTAAATAACCTCTTTTACTCCCATCCATACTGAATCTTTTCAGTATTAAGTCAATGTACCTTGATTGGGACAAGCTTAGCATCCTCTTAGATCAATCTCTATAGATCTTTATTCCTAGTATATAGAATGCTTCTCCCAAATCTTTCATGGAAAACTTATTTGATAGCCATAATTTGACTATTTGTAACATTAGGATATCATTCCCAATAAGGAGTATGTCATCTACATACAGAACCAAGAAGACTATGGTTCTTTCACTAGTTTTCTTGTACACACATGGTTCATCCATATTCTTGATAAAACCAAACTCTTTTACTGTTTTATCAAAATGGATGTTCTAACTCCTTGATGCTTGCTTTAATCCATAAATGGATCTCTTAAGTTTGCATACCTAATTTGGTCTCTCATTTGACTCAAATCCTTCTAGCTGTGACATATAGACCTCTTCTTTAAGAAAATCATTAAGGAAGGCAGTCTTTACATCCATTTGCCATATTTCATAGTCGTGGTATGCTACTATAGCAAGCATAATCCAAATAGATTTGAGCATGGCAATAGGTGAAAATGTTTCATCATAATCAATCCCCTATTTTTGCCTAAAATCCTTAGCCACCAATCTAGCCTTATAGGTTTCAATTTGACCATCAGCTCCAATCTTTTTCTTAAAAATCCATTTGCATCCAATAGGGTTTATATCCTCTGGTGCATCCACCAAATTCTATACTTTGTTGGTGTGCATGGATTCCATTTCGGATTGCATGGCAGCCAGCCATTTGTAAGAGTCCTTACTTTTGACTGCTTCCGTATAGGTCAGAGGTTCGTCATTTTCAATGACTTGAGCTTCATTGTTCTCAATAATGAAACCATACCTCATAGGTGTATTTCGTACTCTTTTAGACCTATGGATAGGAGTTATGTATTCTGGTTCTTTTATATGATTATATGGTTGAGAAATTTCTATTTGATTTTCTTGAACTTCACTAAGTTCAATATTTCTGCCACTGCCCTTTTCTAGGATAAATTTTTTTTCCATAAAAATAGCATGCCTACTTACAAATACCTTTTGTTCAGTAGGATGGTAGAATAAATATCCTATACTATTTCTAGGATATCCTATAAATAGACATCTATCTGATTTAGCATCAAGTTTATGTCCAAAATTTCTTTTGACATAAGCTAGACAACCCCATATCTTAAGATACTTAAGATTATGTTTCTTACTTCTCCATATGTCATATGGAGTACTAGATATAGATTTAGAAGGTACTCTATTCAAGATGTGAATTACAGTCTTCAAAGCATGACCCTAGAAGGAAATAGGTAAATCAGTGAAGCACATCATGGACCGAACCATATCTAATAAGGTATGATTTTTTCTTTTGGCTACACCATTTAATTGCGGTGTATAAGGAGGTGTCCATTCAGAGAGAATCCCTTTAAATTTAAGATAGTCAAGAAACTCACTAGATAAGTATTCTCCTTTTCGATCAGATCGAAGGATTTTTATACATTGTCCAGTTTGTTTTTCGACCATCCTTTGATACTCTTTAAATTTATGAAAAGCTTTTGATTTGTGTTTCATAAGATACACATATCCAAACCTAGATGAATCATCAGTAAATATAATAAAATAAGAGTATCCTCCTCTAGCTTGAGTTATCATAGGACCACATACATCCGTATGTACAAGTCCTAATAACTCATTTGTCCTTTCTCTATGTCCACTAAATGGAATCTTGGTCATTTTACCCATGAGGCATGATTCACAAGTTCCCAATGATTCATAATCAAAAGGATCAAAGAACTTTTCTTTGTATAACTTGTTAATCCTAGCCTCACTAATATGACCTAATCGACAATGCCAGAGTAAAGTATTATTTATGTCATCTCTCTTATGTTTTTCATTTTCATCAATATAAAATATATTATTATCCAAACATAGAGTCAACAAACCATTGCTAAATATGCCAAAACAAATAATTTTATTAGAATATTTGATCAAGCAACCTTCACTCGTTACATTAAGACTATAACCTTGTTTTAATAACAAGGGTATAGATATAATATTTCTAATGATCTTAGGTATATAATAATAATTTGTAAGCTCTAAGATCTTTCCATAAGGTAATTTCAATATATTTATCCCTACAGCTTCTGCCTAGATAGATTCTCCTCCAGCGCCATAAAGCTTGAAGTCACCTTTCTTTAAACTCTTAATTCTGCAGCCCCTGCAAAGATTTACAGATATGAAAACCACAGTCAGTATCTAATACCTAAGAATTTGAAATGAAAAAATTTAATGATAATATAGTATGTATCTCATACATACCTTTTGGTGCATTATTTGCACCAGACTTCATGGTTGCAAGGTAAGCCTTGCAATTCCTCTTCTAATGACCTGCTTTACCATAGTGAAAATAGGTCATTTGTCCGGAGATCTTCTTCCCCTTTTTCTTCTTATTTATACCATTTTTAGGATTCAACCTTCTCTTTGAACCCTTTTTGCCTATCTTTTTCTTCGAGATCCCTTCCATAAGAAAAAGAGGAGCCTTATCTTTCTTGATATGGCTTTCTACTATCTTGAGCATATTTAACAGCTTAGGCAATGAAGAATTCAGTTTGTTTATGTGATAGTTTACGACAAACTAAGAAAATAATTCTGCGAGTGATTGTAGGATCAAATCTTGACTTAACTCTCCATCCATTACAAAACCTAATTGACTTAATCGAGTGATTAGGTCAATTACCATCAAAACATGATTTTATACAGATGTTCCTTCTATCATTCTTGTATGAAATAATTGCTTAGATATCTCATATCTAGCAGTCCTACTATGCTCTCTATGAAGCTCTTTTAGATTGAGCAATATGGATTGAGTGTCCATGCTATCATGCTGCCTCTATAATTTATTATTCATAGAGGCAAGTATGATGCATTTGACAATAAGAGAATTATTTTGCCACATTTTGTATGTGGACTTATCTTCATCTATGGCATCATTTTCTAATGGCTTAGGATCAGGGGTGTCAAGAATATAGGAGAGTTTTTTCTGACTAAGTACAATTTTAAGATTTCTCAATCAGTCAACATAATTTTGATCAGTCAATTTATTTGAATCCAAAATTGAACGTAATGAAAGTGAAGAAGCCATTTAATCTACATAATAAAGAACAATACATAAGCAAATAATTCATGATGACAAACATAATTAAATTAAGACTTTAATTTAATTATGTCTCCCACTAAAAATCATAATCCTCTTATTGATTTTCTTAGTGAGAATAAGATCCTAATTCCTTATAAAAAGTCTTATGGTTGCACAACAAACTTGTTATAAGTTCAAAGGTAAGAAACTCTTTCCAATTGCATTTTATGCAACTCTAAAAAAAGGAAAATTATCTCTAAAATATTTATAGCCTTGTGTTAACACAACAAACTTTAATGTTTTAGTTTAAGTAGAACTCTTCATTTTTATACAGTCAAAAATGAAATATAACTACTTTTGTGGTTACACAACAAAGTAGTATATTCAAAAATATTGTAAGCATCTCAATGTACTAGATTAATATTACATCTTTCCCCATGAAAGATCTTGTAGTTACATAATAGAACTAATATGGTTTTGGACATAATAAGAAACTAGTATGAAGGAAGGCCTTAATATAGTGAATATAATATTAAGCATTTCAATCTGGAATTAAATTAATCAAATTGGCTAGGTAAATGGGAGAAAAATGGAAGTCCTTCCATTGCTTTTCTTAGACACCAATAAATTGGCCAGCTCAAACAATGGAACCAATTAAAAAATTATGTTCTCTTTACCAATTAAGAACCATTTTTCCTAGACACCGATTGACCAATTAGACATCCTGACTGATTCAATTATAGATTAATTACACTATAAATTAATATAATTTTTCATAGAGGGATTTAAAAGGTCTCAATGCACATATTGATTCGAAACAAACTAAATGCATAATAGCATTAATTATGATAAAAATTATATATATCAATTAACATGTATAATTATTCTAGGACAACCATCATTATATAGTGAAATACTTTCCACTATATTAAGGCAACCTTTACAGAATAATATATACAACATAATCTCATTATGATAAGAAAAAGAATATGATCTCATCATATATAATAAAGCATGCTAAAAATATTATATCATATTTTTCATTTATGCCATTATATTGTAAGCAAAGCATTATATGATTTAACCTAATAAGGCTTGCTCTAATACCACTGTTGGATTTGGTGTACAGTGCGGAAGCATGGATTTCAAAGCAAAAACATGAAATCAAATAAACCAAACCCAAATCCAAGGACCACCTTATTAGCAATTAAATCATATAACATACATTTATAATATAAAAGAAAGTATTAGAACATACCTCTTATCGCTAAATCCTAAATTGACCTTGATCATCGGTAGCAATCCGTCAGGATTTCCACCAAGTACCCACATGTTCACCCTCCAACATTGATCTACACAGAAACTTGATCAAGATACCAGCACCTTTGATTTATATAATTAAAGTTCTAATAATAAGAACTTTAATTAAAAGGGCTAAACCTTCTTTAGCCTTTATGTCACCTTCCTTGCCTCTCCTTATCTATCTTTCATTTTTCTTTTGTCTTCTTAATTTTTCTTCCTAATCTCTTAGTCTTAAGATGACTTCTTGTCCTTATAATGACAAGGTCTAGACAAGAGAAAGGAAGAAAGAAAATTGGATAAAAAGAAACTCTTGTAAGAAAGAAAAGATAATGTTCACACACACTGAACTCAAGGTGTGCACCCCTATTTATAATGTACGTAAGGATGCCATCTAAAAACTCACACCCTTTCCTCATCAAAATCTCATGCCCCATCAGCCAATCTCACACCTCATCAGTAAAAATGAGATATAGACTTAGTCCAAGAGGTGCCTTAAAGCAGAAGGACTCTTGGATTAATTCTACGTAAGTTTTTATGAAGAGTTGCAATGCTTCATCTTTGGCGCCACCCTTTTCATCCATTAGATCATGAAACAAAGCCATCCAATGGCTCTAAAAAGGGACGCCCATTCAGCAAGAAGGTGTGGAGATAAACTTTGAATAGTCAAAGTTCCAAGAGACTTTGACTGAGTCCAAGAGACGTCAAGGAGGAGTAGGTGGCATGGAGTCTTGGGCGGCAAGGGAGCTTAGGCGACAAAACATCCTAGGCGAAAAACTTAAAAGGAAAAAGAAGTATTTCATCTGTAGAAGGACTCTTCTGCACCCCATATCAGATGTCCACACTAATAAAAAATATTTATGCGACATAACATATGGGAAAAGTCAAAGAAGGTAGGCGCCATCTTATTCCATGCGCCAAAGAGTCCTTTGCGCATGAAAGACTTCCCACGCATAAGAGAGAGACTCTCTGGCACATGGGATGTAGGTATGTGGTGCCCAATCTAAAGCCCAATCAATCTAGGTTAATCCAACTCAAGACCAAATCTTATTTGGCTCAAATTGGATCTTAATTAGCCCAAATCGGAAGCCGATTCGAATCCAATTCGAATCCAGATGCTAGGATTTGCTATATGTGCTAGCATATTCATCTTGCAAACATGGTCTAATCTAATTAAACCCTTAATCAATTCTCTTTGTGTGTGACCCATTGGGTTCCACATCTAACCAGCAGTGAGTCAGGGTGTGATTTGACCTAATCTGGTTAGAACTTAGCCAAACCGATTTAGGTCAAAACTAGCCAACCCAATTTGACTTAATTTAGAATACTTTTTAATTTAATGATCAAATTAAAATTTTAATTTGATCAAACCCACAAGACATGATTGACGTCTAGCAACGTATCATGACTATCTGGAAGACGTAAAATTTTGATGGAAATACCAAAAATATCCTTCAGTGAAAAATTACCATGCAACTAGATCCTTCGATCTTCCTGCATCCTGAATATGACTCTGGGTATGGAAATTTGTCAATTTCAATATCATATTCATTTCTCTTTCAATCTTATGATAATAATTTATTTAATGAAATATTAGAAACCATTTCTAATTTTCATCATGCTTTGATCAAAGTCTTCCTGAATCATTATTTGTTTGAAGTAGGTAGGATGCTATTTCCTCTTACCAGGAGAGATCGATTTCTTGTTAACCTACTCACAATCTTCATATATATAATCTACCATATCTAGATCATTCCATACATAACTAAGTCATGAATGAGTATGAACCAAAATATGGATTTATATATATAAGATTCTATGGTAGTTTCAGGTCAAAGGATTACATGCACAAATTCCACTATGAGAACCATCTATTGACATGTAGGTAAGACTCCATTAGATATTCTCAATTTGGATCAATTCAGTTAACTCATTCTCTAATGAGCACCCACATTCTTGTATTAGTGTCATACACAAATTATTGTGAGATCAATCATCCTCTTAATCGAGCATACAAAGAATGTGCTAGTCTTACCGAAAAATATTGATCCTTAACTCAATGTCCCATTGACTAGGAATATTTAAATTAGAGTTTTAAGATTTTAGGTCTCACTAGTATGATCTCATCATAATCCTAAAACCATAGCCCTAATTTATAGAGTTCATCGTAATAAGACACTGCATATGATAAAATAAAATATCTTTATTTATTAAAAATGTCATTACATGAGTCTGGAAGACAAAGAACATCCCAAAAATAAAATTGGCTTGAGGGCATATTCCTTTCATGCAGGTCCGAACATAAGCAGGTAGCACGGAAATCAATTTTTATACTAATTGAAGTGACCATCTAGCAATGGTACTCGATGTCCGGATAGGTCGAATAATCGCAATCGCAAAATTCAGAACCTACGCGAATATGGTTACCATATAATTCATCCCTATGACCTCTATGTAATAGATGACTCAGAATTAGACTATCAATCCTAGAAAATTCATCCATGTCGTATCTCAAAGAAATTAGTCCCATGACTCCTTACTAAGACTACCCTAGCCAAGATTTTGCTAAATTGAAATACAATTGAACACAGCTCCTGAAATTAGGAGTGGTCAATCCCATCTTGATACACACACCGACTCCACAAGTACTTGACTGTGCCCAAAAATCTTCTATTACTGAATTAAAAATTTAGATATTTCGACAACAAAACACAGTGTGTTACTTGGAAGTCACCGTGGTGATCTTAGGTTGGAGGGACATTTATACCCATATTCTATCAGAGCTAATCTTGACAGGAGAAAAGCTCCGAAGTTGGTCACGTTCAGTGGAGATGTACCCATACATCTCACTTGCATGCCATATCAGTGTCTCAACACTCCTTGGTTATGAAAACAACCAACCTATATGGCACACAATGATCTATACTTGATAAACATTATCATCCTAAGTAATAATATATCATTTGGTCATGAACTATTTAAGGACTAAACGATAAATTCTCTTTTGCCAAATCTAGATAGTCCTAAGAACTTCATCACAACATAGGAGTTCATTAGAAGACAACAGAATTTGTGATGAAAAATATCAAAATAATTTTTATTAATTTATAATTCATATACAATTACAAATGCATGGTCCAATTATCAACAGACTGATTATTGGCTTTAGAACACATTCCCAACATCCAGTCCAGTAGGACTCTTGGTCATAGAGTCCCAATCTAGTGGGACTCTTGACCATAGTGTTCTAGGTCATTAGGACTCATGATCAGCCATCAGATCTAGTAGGAACTCCTTATATGTGTGACCCCATAGGTTCGAATCCTAAGTCGGTAGCACAGAAACTAATTTTTTGTACCAATCGATGTGACCATCTAGCAATAGTATTCGACGTTCGGATAGGTCGAAAAGTTGCAATGCAACAATGATAAACCTGTGGAATATGGTTATCGTATAATTCATCTCCTTGAGCTCAATGCTCAAAATGACGATCTAGGATTTACTATCAATCCTAAAATTCATCCACATTGTATTTCAAAATTCAATGTCCATCGAATGGACCACCCCTATCGAGGGTTTGCTAAATTGAAATACAGTGATGCACTTGCTCCAACACTTGGAGTGGTCAATCCCATCTTGACACACACACCGACTTCATAAGTACTTGACTGCACCTAGTAGCCTTTCATCACTGAATTAGAAATTTAGATAGTTCGATACCTAAGTACAGTGAGTTACTTGCAAGTCATCATGGTGGTCTCAGGTCTAAGAGATATTTATACCTATATCCTTTGTGAGTAACTCTTGATAGCAGAGAGCTCCGCAGTTGGATTACGTTCAGTAAAATGTACCCCTACACTTCACCTGCATGCCATAATAGTATCGCCATACTTCTTGGTTAAAAGGACAACCAACACTTATGCCACATAATGACCTACACTCGATACGTTGTCGTCATGGGTAATAATAAATCATTTGGTCATCAACACGTTTGAAGACTAAATGATAAATCCTCCTTTGTCGAGTCTAAATAGTCTTAAGAACTTCATCATAGAAGAGTTCATTACAGAAAGATGCACAAAGTGATGAAAAGGCCAAAATAATAATTTTATTTATTAATAATTTAAGTATAATTATATTTAGCTCAACCATCTACAACCTAGATGATTGGCTTTAGGATACATTTTCTAATACCAACTTCACAAGTACTTGACTATACCCAAAAATCTTTCATCACTAAATTAGAAATTCAAGTAGTCTGATCTCAAGTCTAAGGGACACTTATACCCATATCCCATCAGAGCAATTCTAGATAGCAAAATACTCTAGAGTTGGTCACGTTTAGTGACGATGCACCCTGGCATCTCACCTGTATGTCATACCAATATTTTTACACTCCTTGGTTAAGAGGATAACTGACCTATATAGCATACAGCGACCTATACTCGATAAACGTTATCGTCCTGATTAACAATGTATCATTTTGCTATGAATAATTTAAGAACTAATCAATAAATTCTCTCTTTATCAAAATTAAATAGTCCTAAGGACTTCATCATAATAAATAAAGTTCATTAGAAGATGTAGACTTTATGATGAAAAAGTCAAAATATTATTTTATTTAATAATAAATTATTTATAAATATAAAATAGCACAATCATCAATAGACTGATAATTGGCTTTGGGACATAATTTTCAACAACTTTCACTTATCCTAAAGCCACTCAGTACAGTATCTAATACCCATCTTTAACTTATGGTTGTCGAACTTCTTTACCGCTAGGGCTTTAATGAAGGGGTTAGTCAGGTTCTTCTTTCCATCGATCTTTTGAAGGTCGACGTCATCTTGATCCATGATCTTCTGAATTAGGTGATAGCGGCGCAGTATGTGCTTCATCCGCTGGTGTGCCTTCGATTTCTTTGCCTGAGCAATGGCATCAATATTAAAAAATATGTCCTAAAGTTAATTATCTAAGTAGTAGATGATTGAAATTAGTATATGAATTATCTAATAATAATAGTTATTTGGTTGGTTCATCATAGAAGTTCTATCTTCCTTAAATGAACTTCTAAATTATGATGAAGTCCCTAGAACCACAAATAATTGATAAAGGAGGATTTATCGAATAGTTCTTAAATTATTCATGATCAAATAATAAGTTATTAATAAGGATGATAACTTATCAAGTATAGATCGTTGTATGCCATATGCGTTGGTTGTCCTCATAACCAAGTGGTGTGGAGACACTAATATGGCATCCAGATGAGATGTAGGAGTACATCTATACTGAACATGACCAATGTAGTACTCTACTGTCAAGAGTAGCTAGCTAAGGCTAATGGATATGAGTGTCCCTCCAACCTGAGATCACTACGGTGACTTAAAAGCAGTTCACTGTACATTGGTGCCGGACTGTTTATATTTTTAATATAGGTTCGAAAGATTTCTAGGTATAGTCAAGTACTTATGAAGTCGGTGTGAGACAAAATGGGATTGACCACTTCTGATTAACTTTAGGAAGAAAATGTCTCATTATGTTTTAATTTAGCAAAACCTAGGCCTAGGTAATTCTCATGAGGAGTCACGGGATTTGCAAAATTTTGAGACATAATAGAGATGACTTGTATGAGTGTTGACAGTGTACTCAAAGTCGTCTTGAGTATTTTTTATCATAGGGATGAATTATTATGAGCTTAGAAGTGGCACTCCTAAGTCTTGAAAATATGAGAAGATAGATCATGGAAAGACGAAAGCGAGCCAGAAGAATAATCGATCTCAATAGTAAAGTTCAGAAACTGGGCTGGCTCACTCTGAGACTAAGCCAACTCAGTTGAAAACTGGATCAACTCAGTCCAGGACTGGATCGGCTAAGTCTTAGAGAAAAATTTAGAAAGAGAGTAGCATTTTTGGGCTATTGGCACGGTACACAACTGGGTTGGCTCAGTCTGAAACTAGGCCGACTCAGTTTTCATGGGTTATTATTTTATGTATGTGGATTGTTTGGATTTGGATAGTTTTTCTATAAGCTTGAGCTTGATCCTTTGTAAAGTATATATACTGAAAATAGGTCAAGATTGTAAAAAATGCTGAAATATACTGAATAAAAGCTTTTATTTTCCAAAAATCTCTTCTTCTCTATTTCTTGAATTATTTGATCATACTTTCGCATTAAGCTCTGAGAAGTACTTTCTTGTTGCTTGGCTAATCATCGACGGCCACGCCGATCCATATGGAAAGAGCACATATTTCCAACATTTGGTATCAGAGCGATGTTGCATGGAAGGAAGAAAGACACCTAGGATTTACTACATCCAGGATCTATTGCACTAGGTTTTATCCTAAAACTTCTAGTTTGCTTCGTAGTTGTCTCTAGATTGAGGTGGAGATTATTTACAGTGATACAAAAGTTTGAAAAGAGTATCTAGGGCTAGTTAGATCTTCTATGAAGGATAGTTTTACTAGTATGTAATCGTGAAGGATGTTAGGGATCTATTCTTGACTTGTTTGAAGTCATGGGATCAAATGGATTCAAGATGGATTTTGAGAAGTTCGACGGCAAGAAAAACTTTATCTTATGGCAGCAAAGAGTAAAAGACTTGTTGGTTCAGCAGAGGATCTACAAGGTCTTGACAAAAGAAAGACAAAAAAAGATCAGTGCTGAGGATTGAGAAGAGTTGGAGAAAATTGCTTTTAGCATAATTCGGATGTACTTGGTCGATTAGATTTTGCTCGAGGTTTGCACAGAGATTATAGCAAAGGGGCTCTGGGAGAGACTGAAGAACACATACATCGAAAAGAACATGATGAACAAGCTGTGGTTGAAGAAACAGTTGTATAGTCTGAGAATGTCCGAAGATAGAGATCTTGTTGCACATATCCAAAGGTTCAATCAGATGTATTCTGAGGTGATGAGTTTGAATGTGAAGATTGACAAGGAGGATTAAGCATTGCTGCTTTTATGTTCTCTTTCAGGTTCGTATGATGGTCTTATAACAACTTTAGTTTATGGGAAGGAGATCCTAAACTATGTATAGGTTATTGGTGTGCTCAGATCAAATGAGCAAAGGAAGAAGATCTGCAAGGGAGACCCTAAGTCTGAAATCTTGGCTGTGAATGAAAAATAGGAAAGATCAAAGAAGAAGACAAGAGAAAAATCCAAGAGCAGGTCAAAGTCTCGTGATCAGAGAAAGATGACATTGAAATGTTATAAATGTCATCAGCCTGGACACCTGAGGAGAGATTGTCCCCTTTTGAGATCAGAAAAAGGAAAGGCCAGCAAAAGAGATGATACAACTTCTATGAGCAGTGGAGAAAATCTGCTAGTTATATCAGATGGATCCATAGAATGCGATACTATGTGGATATTAGATTCAGCATGCTCGCACCACTATACTTCTCATCGGGAGTGGTTTGTTACCTATCAGAAGATCGATGGTGGAAGTGTCAGCCTTGGAGATCATCATCCATGCAAAGTAGCTAGAATTGGCTCTATCAGGGTGAGAATGTATGATGGGATCATTCGTACATTATCAAATGTTAGGCATGTACCAGAGTTGAAAAAGAATTTGATTTCTTTGGGCTACATGGAGGAGTAAGATTATGCTTTTAGTAGCAAGGCTGGGAGTGGATGTCTGAAAATTTTCAAGGAAGCTTTGGTGGTAATGAGAGGTAGAAGACTGAGCAACAATCTTTATAGAATGAAGGGCTCAGTGGTAAATGATAGTGTAGAGGTGCCAGCAGCGGCACAGGAGGCGCAAATCTTATATCGACTGTGGCACTATCAGATGGGTCATATAAGTGACCGTGGGCTCACAGAACTAAGTAGAAGAGGTATAATCCTAGCCCTGAAGAAGGAGGGCATAGATCTTTGTGAGCCATGTATCTTTGGCAAATAGCATATGGTGAAGTTTGCCAGAAGTACCAAGCGCAGCGAGGGAGTGCTAGATTTAGTGCACTCAGATGTGTGGGGACCAGCTCCTGTATCAGCTAGAGATAGGGCAAAATACTTTATTACTTTTATTGATGATTTCTCAAGGAAGGTGTGGGTTTATCTGATCTGAGAAAAATTAGAGATGTTTGCCCGATTCAGAGCCTGAAGAGCTGAAGTAGAGAAGGAGTCAGGAAGATAGGTAAAGTGTCCAAGGTTGGACAATGGAGGGGCGTATACTAGCTTGGAGTTCAAGAGGTACTATGAGGAAAATAGCATCAAACACCATTACATGGTGAGGATGACTCCCCAGTAGAATGGTATCATGGAGAGGATGAACTGAATATTGATTAAGAAGGCACGGAGTTTGAGACTGTAGACATCACTTCCAAAGTCCTTTCGGGGTGATGCTCTAACTTTTTCTTATTTTCTTGTGAACAGATCCCCTCATTATAAGCTGAATGGAGGCATTCCAGAAGAGGTCTGGAGTGGAAAGAAGATGGAGCTTGGCCACCTGAAAGTCTTTTGTTGCACAGCCTATGCACATGTGAAGGCAACCGAGAGGAGCAAATTGAATCCAAAATCTTAAAAGATGATATTTATAAGGTATCCACAAGGAGTCAAAGGGTACCTGCTGTGGGACTCTCAAGCACAAAAGTCAGTGATCAGTAGGGACGTTATCTTTGATGAGAAGAGCATCTTGAGGAGGTTTGGGATAGATGGAACTGGAGAAACAAAGGTGAACAGCGGTGGTCAGTCAGAGAATGATGGCATGTAGGTTACATCCACTTACAAGAGTGTTCCTATTGAGGTGGAGCTGGACAGAAAAGTATTATCTTAGATTGAAAATCAGCATGGAGGGCTGGCAGTTTAGACAGATGTGTAGGAGCAGCCACAAACATCAGGCAGAGATGTAACAGTGGGAGTGGCTTTGCACAAGCCCCAGCGTACTATTAGGAGATCGATCAGACATGGCGTTGATGAAGTTATCTCCCATGCACTCATCACTGCTAATGGAGATCTAGAGAATTATGCAGAGACCATGGAGAGTGAGAATTATGATTCATGGATGCAGGCCATGATGGAGGAGATAGAATCACTTGAGAAGAATCAGACATGATAGCTGGTGGATCTTCCAGAGGGTGCTCGACCTATTGGCTCAAAGTGGATGTTCACAAAGAAAAAACAACCTTCAGAATAAGGTAGAGTCAGATTCAAAGCAAGACTGGTAGCAAAGGAATACTCACAAAGAGAAGGGATTGACTATACAAAAATTTCTCTCTTGTGGTGCATCATACATCTATTTGAGTTTTGTTGTCACTGATAGTACAGCATAACATGGAATTGGAATAGATGGATGTGAAGACGGCCTTCCTTCATGGGACTTTAGAGGAAAGAATCTACTGAAGCAGCCAGATGGTTTCATAGAGATGGGACAGGAAGAAAAGTTGTGTTTACTCAGGAAGTCTTTGTATGGCGTGATATAATCCCCTCGTCAGTGGTATCGAAGGATTGATAGCTTTGTCTTGAGCCTAGATTTCAGCAGATATGAACATGATTGTTATGTCTACATCAAGGATGTAGATGAGGAGGATGTCCTATATCTGTTATTGTATGTAGATGATATACTGATAGCTAGTAGAAATATGGATACTGTGAAAAGGTTGAAAAGGACATTATCATCTGAATTGGAGATGAAAGATTTGGGTCCAGCTAAGAAAATCCTTGGAATAGAGATTTGTAGAGATAGTGCAAAAAAGTGCTCCATTTGTCACAAAAAAGTATGTCCAGAAGGTTCTGAAGAGATTTGGGATAAAGAAGGCCAAACCTGTAGAGACACCATTGCCAAGCCATATGTCTCTCTCCAAGTTACAGTGCCTCCAGTCAGAAGAAGAGAGGGAGTACATAAAATGAGTCCCTTATGCAAATGCTGTAGGCAGTGTGATGTACACTATGGTGTACTATAGATCAGATATAGCACATGCTGTGAGCACGGTTAGTAGATACATGGCTAACCCTAGGAAGGAACATTGGAAAGCATTAAAATGGATATTGAGATATCTGCATGGAACAAGGAATTATGGTTTGGGGTTTGATGGATAGCCAGAAGGATTTGGAGAATAATCTATGAAGATGTGTGAAGGTTCAAATCCTCTGAAAGAATTTGTTGATGCAAATTATGCTGGTGATGTTGATACAAGGAGGTCTACTACTAGATACCTCTTCTACGTATATGATGGACCAGTGTCTTGGAGATCAATCCTTCAGCCAATCATGGCCTTGTCTACCATGAAGGCCAAGTACACTGGGATAACGGAGGCTGCAAAGAAAGGCCTTTGGCTTAGGAGGCTGATTGATGAGTTGGGGTGGAGCAGAGCAAGGTTACACTATTTAGTGATAGTCAGAGTGCTCTGTTGTTGGCACAGAATCTAGTCTATCATGCGCGCACAAAACATATAGACATGAGGTACCACAGAATCAGAGAGCTGGTGGAGGAAGGTAAAGTGAAACTGATGAAGGTCCATACCAAGGAGAATCAGTCTGATGCACTTACGAAGGTACTCCCCAGAGATAGCTTTTTGAGATGTGTGGCATGGATGGGTCTGTTAAGAAGAGATGAGTTCATAAGGACTTGAAAGTACCAAGGTGGAGAATGTAAGCTTAGATGTGGCACTCCCAAGTCTCAAAAATATGAGAAGACAGGTCATGAAAAGATGGAAGTGAGTCAGAAGAAGAATCAGTCTCAATAGTAATGTTCAAAAACTGGGCCAGCTTACTCTAAGACTGAGCCAGCTCAGTTGGAAACTGGGTCGGCTCAGTCCTGGACTGGATCGACTAGGTCTCAGAGAAAAATTCAGACAAAGAGCAGCATTTTTGGGCTATTGGCATGGTACACAACTGGGTCGGCTCAATCTTCCAGACGGAGCCGACTCAATTTTCATGGGTTATTATTTTATGTACGTAGGTTGTTTAGACTGAGCCGACTCAATTTTCATGGGTTATTATTTTATGTACGTAGGTTGTTTGGATTTGGGGAGTTTTTCTATGAGCTTGGACTTGACTCTTTGTAAAGTATATATACTGAAAATAGGTCAAGATTGTAAAGAGTGCTGAAATATACTGAATAAAAGCTCTTTTCTTCTAGAAATCTCTTCTTCTCTTCTTCTCTATTCCTTGAATTGTTTGATCATGCTTTCGTATTAATCTCAGAGAAGTACTTTCTTATTACTTGGCTAATCATCGACAGTCATGCTGATCCATGTGAGAAGAGCGCATATTCCCAATAATTATATGGTAACTATTGGTGTAAAATCTGATGGACGTCAGATTTGAAGCTGGAGTTAGAGAAGACAAGGCCGCCATCAGTGACCTACAAAACAAGTCTCATCTGGAGTCAGAGGTGGTGGCTCCGGCAAGACCCTCCGACGATCAAGTTAGCTCTTTCAGCCAATAGAAATGGAGTGCTCAGTGAGATTTAGAGTAGAATTTTAAGTAGAAGATGAGAGCTTAGAGAAGAAAGCATATCTGGAGGGTCTCTTATATAGGTAAAGCCTATAACAAACTGATAGTGACCGTCGTAACCACCTGGTAGTGGGCCATTTGGGGCCATGTGAAGTTTGTTATGGAGGGTAGTGTCTGTTATCGTGTCGTGCCAATCTATTGAGATTTAATAGTCGAAGGTCGGAGGAGTAGGCAACAATTGGCAATAAATCTTTGAGTTACATCAATATCAGGAGAGCTCAGACTCCTCTTAAGCGGTCTATGGGTGAGTTGATTCATGCCGTGTGGAGTTGGATTCGTGCGGAAACCTTCCTAAAAGATTGTTGGAAGTTTGGCTAGGAGGAGTTCGACCGCTAGAGCAGTCCGAAAGGAGTTCGGCCACTAGAGAAGTTCAGAAGGAGTTTGACTACTGGAGGAGTCTGGAAGGAGTTCGACTGTAGGAGAAGTTCGAAAAGAGTTCGCTGGAGAAGTCCGAAAGGAGTTCGACTGCTGGAGAAGTTTAGAAAGGGTTTGCTAGAAAAGTCAAGTCAGTTTCCAAGCCGGTTAAGCCAGGCCATTTGTTGCCTATGCAACTGCTTCCACTATTCAAATTCATCTGAATAAAGTTTGACCATAGGAGGGCCGACCACTTGGAGATGAGGAGTTTGGCCGCTTTGACTGCAAGGGGTCCACCAGGTATAATAAAGCACAGAAGCTCATCCGAAATCACTCTAAGACTAAATATTTAGCCGAACTTCGATGGGAATGGATTTATCCCCAACAATAGTCTTCCGACTCCCGAGTTCGAAATTCAAAAGAAGGGAGTACAAATGCGACTGCTGAAGTTCTTTCAGCTTCTCACGCCCATTGGGATGAGATATTTTTGGCGTCTTTTGTGCTGGCTCCAAAATCTTTTAAACAAGAAGCGACTTTGCAAAGACAACCCTTCATATTTTCCATCGAAGCTCTATCCTAGGTATGATGGAAGAAAGGCTCGGCCTATTGCCACTTCTCTACCATGATGAGTGGAACATGTGGCATGCACTGATCAGTCGGAGGAGATCTGCAATTGTAACTGCCCTGGGCCTCTTCTCGACTATTCTTGCCTAAGTCTTCTTCTTTCCTGAGCCCTTGCCTTCTTCCTGCTCGAGAGTACTGGTTCTTTCCTACATCTTCTCTAGTTTTTGGTGCTTCTCCACCCAATTGTCGTCGTGCCCATCACTTCCTTGCCCCTCTCAGTCAACTTAGATCAACCTCCTATCACCTATTTTCAATTTTTCTATTACCTTTTTCTTCTTGCACTTTCGATTTCTCTAGTTGGAACTTTTATAATGTATTTTTCTTATTTTTTGGGGGTTTTCTTGGGATTCTATTTTGATTTGAATGTCTTCCGAAACTTTTCACTCCATCAATTCTTGAAGTCCAACCGGACCGTCCACCCTAGACCCTATACCCCTGACCAAGGTTGAGCTTAGAAACATGTCTTGCCCATCCTTCATTCCAGATACCATCCCATCTATTCTTACTCCAAATAATCTCTCCCTGATTAGGATTTAGTATGGAATTCCATCGAAGTTCAAACTCGGACTCTCCGAGTCAGATGACCGTGCCAGCTCACCTCCGATCGATTGGTTTTGCTTGTATTTGGAGGCCTTGCACGCTGGACTCCAACTTTTGCCTCCCCCCTTTGTAATTGCCCTCTTTCATTTTTTAAACATTTCTCTTGCTTCTGTTGTGCCAAACTCTTTTTGGTTTATAATTGGCTTCCTTTTCCTCTGTCGTCTGGCTGAAGTTCGGCCGACTGTCTCATTATTTCGAAATTACTATACCTTCAAATGCGATCCTTCTGCAAAGGACTAGTGATACTTCCTCCCTTAGTTCGGTAAGAAGGGGTTGCTGAAAGGCGCTCCTTCTTTCATTCATAACTGGAAGGAGAAGTGCTTCTTCATCCGATGTCCAACCCTGCTGCTTAACCTTCCTCCCTGAGACTTCCTTAGGGAATCCATCCGTCAAGTTCCTAGCTTGGATGGTGCCGACCTCGAGTCTTCTAACAGGATCAAGGAGTACCGAGCTCCCAATCTCCCCGAGCTTTTGACGGAGCAGACCTTATTCAACTTCGGCCTAAGTCCTCTTGACCTTGCTGGTACCAAGCGTACTTGCATGCAGATACATATGTATGGATTCTTATGAAATTTTACACATACCTTGGCTTATCATGATTTTCCTTTCCTACAGAAATGGACACCTATGCTGTAGAGAAGCTCACCAAGGGCCTTTACATGCAAAAGAAAAGGAAGGGGAAGGCCTCGAGCGAGAGCTCAAAATAGGCGAAGGTCAGCATCTCTGATTCTGCGGCTCCTGCTGCCACCGATGTTGCTCCCGAAGTCCATCCAGGAGATGAGGTCGTCTCGACCGCCCATGCTGACATCGTAGAGGGGAAACCTCTTCCCCCCAAGTCTGCCAATCTTTCCTCTGGGGATTATGTGCCTGATCCCTCTACCGACAAAGAAAAGGGAAGAAAGGGAAAAGCCACTGTCACGATGAAGGCTCGCAAGGAGCATCTGGACGAGCCTAGCCGGAGCAACAATGAAGACTAGGGTGCGGACCCATTCAGTAACTCGAACATCATCCGAGATTTAACTGACAGATTTGCCTTGCCAAAGGAGGTGGACCGCCTGGCCGACCTTGACTAGAGGCAGTTCGTCTGGGAGTCTCTCGAGACTATCCTTAAGGTAATCATCTTGCCATACTTCTTTTCCATTTTCTCATCCTTTCTTCCTCCACCTTATAATGATCTGTTTATGGAAGTCGAGCCACCACATGCTTGCCCACCTCAAGAAGGCGAATCGCCTAGAGGCAGAGGTGCTGAAGGTCCGGGAAG
Organism: Cocos nucifera; assembly: GCA_006176705.1. Taxonomy (NCBI): domain Eukaryota; kingdom Viridiplantae; phylum Streptophyta; class Magnoliopsida; order Arecales; family Arecaceae; genus Cocos; species Cocos nucifera. The sequence continues at coordinate 170,446 of QRFJ01000479.1, read as the reverse complement.
ACCTTTAGACCAAGATCAATAATCCTCAAGCGATAGCTGCTGCAAGTAGGAATTTAATTTCTATTTCATATTTAGCATAAGAAGGCTATGTAATTAGTTTTCTTAAGGACCATTATAATATTCTTTATGAAAGAAATAAAATTTCAAGTGATTTTCTTATTAACGATCTCTACCAGTTACATATTGATGTATCTATCTTTAATATCGAGCAAAATGTGAATGCCATAGGATTAAAATGACCCAGGGATAGTCTAAACGATAGGTATCTATGGCACCTAAGGCTAGGTCATATAGCAGAAGATAGGGTTAACAAATTAGAAAAAATCGGGCTACTGAGTTCGTTGACTTCCGAGTCATATCTAATTTATGAATCATGTGTTCATGACAAATTGACTAAGCTCCCTTTTGTAGGACATGGGGAAAAGGCCATGGATCTACTTGTCCTAGTATATACTGATGTGTGCAGCCCATTTGATGTGCCGACTAGAAGCAACTTTGTCTACTTCATAACTTTTACTGATGATTTATCTCGGAATGGGTATATGTATCTTATGAGACACAAGTCTGAAGCCTTTAAAAAGTTTAAGAAATTCAGACATGAAGTGGAAAAGTAAATTGGAAAACCCATTAAGATTCTTCGATTAGATCAAGGAGGTGAATACCTTAGTCAAAAATTTCTGAACTATCTCAAGCAATATGGCATAGTCTCTCAATGAACTCCATCTGGAACACCTCAACTCAATGAAATTTCAGAATGGAGGAATCGGATACTATTAGATATGGTCCGATCCATGATGAGCTTCATAAATCTTTCTGATTTTTTTTGAGGACATTGTCTGTTAACTGCTATATATTTATTGAATAAGGGTTTCCTCTAAATCCATTCCTACCACACTATATGAGATATGGCATTGTTAGAAACTAAGTCTGAGTCATCTCAGAATTTGGGGTTGTCCGGCTCATATCAAAAGACAACAAGCGGATAAGTTAGACTATAGATCCTTTAGAGCTCGATTCATAGGATATCCTAAAGAGTCATTAGGATATTATTTCTACATTCCAGAAGACCATAATATAATTATGAGTCGGCATGCCATCTTTCTTGAAAAATAGTTTATTCAAGATGGTGGCATTGAAAAGCAAATCAAGCTCGAGGAGAAAGTCTCCCAAGAGCAACGAGCTAAGGATCTTATGGAACCAAATTAGGTTTAGCCAATACAATCTCTACCTCCTCCACCTCGTAGATCGAAAAGGATTTTTCATCACCCTAAGAGGTGCTTAGGTACTATTTTAGAGGAAGTAGAGAAAATATTCTTCATAGGTAATGGGGTTCATGGTGATGATCCCAAAATCTATGACAAGGCAATATCGAATATCGACTCCGAGAAATGGTTAGAGGCAATGAAATCAGAAATTGACTCGATGCACTTAAACTAAGTCTAGACCTTAGTAGATTCACCTAAAGGTATAGTACCTATTGGATGTAAATAGATCTACAAGAGAAAGATTGATGCAGATGGAAATGTGGAGACATTCAAAGCAAGATTAGTGGCAAAAGGGTATAGTCAGTGCGAAGGTATTAACTATCAGGATGCCTTTTCGCCAGTAGCCATGCTAAAATCCATCTGCACATTGCTTACTATTGCAGCCTATTTTGATTATGAAATATAGTAAATGAACGTGAAAATGACATTCTTAAATGGATACCTTGAGGAAGATATCTATATGAAACAGTCACTAGGTTTTACATCCAGCAATGCTGATCACAAAGTATGCAAGCTGTAAAGGTCCATATATAGACTTAAGTAAGCATCTCGGAGCTGGAATACTCGTTTTAATGATGTGATCAAATTATTTGGTTTCATCAAGAATGAGGAGGAACCATGTATTTTCAAAAAGATCAGTGGGAGTGCTATTATCTTCCTCGTACTATACGTGGATGATATCCTCCTTATTGAAAATGATCTTCCTATATTGACCATAGTTAAAATATGGTTATCTAAAGAATTCTCTATAAAAGATCTAGGAGAAGCATCCTTCATTCTAGGAATTAAGATCTATAGAGATAGACCGAACAGGATATGATAAACATCATAAATTCATTAATAAAAGTATTAATTTATTAATTAATTTATATTAATTTTTAATAATTATTAATCAATTTATATATAATTTTTGAAAAATTCATATTTTTATTAATTAAAAAATTAATTAAAAAATAATAAAAATTAATAAAAATTAAAAAAATAAAATTTTATTATTAATAGAAAGAGCTCATTTTTTTGATCACAACGAAATAAATTTCAAGTAAAACGGAGCTAAAATGAAAAAGATATGAATTTTTAAAAATATAAAATAAATAAAAATTAAATAAAAAAGAAAACGGCTCAGCCGGCTCCGCAAGCCGAGCCACGAAGCCAAGCCGAGCCATCAAAGCCGACTCAGCCATTGAAGCCATCAGCCGATCCACGATCTAGGCGTGGACCGCCAGCTCAACAAATTCCGACGAATTAGAGATTGCCACGTGGTGGACCTAGACCCCTTAAGGGTCTACAGAAATTTATCGCGGCTCATAAGGGTAATTTAGTCTTTTCATCCGAAAACAGCGGCGCTGATTGGTTGTGGTGTGCGATGCGGTCGGTCCACGCTGTCCATGGGAACAGTTATTGTGCGATCGGACAGATGTGGTTGTTTGCGGTCAGGATCGGACGGCTGTGGTTGCTTCCGAATTTTATTCAGATACAAACATCACGCGGATCACCATCGGACGGCAGCGCTCGATCCAAGTGATGATCCAACGGTCCAGAATGCTGCCAGCGGTGATCAAGACTCCCGAAGTGCGATTTGCGGCCAAATTTCCTCGATCAGGCACGATCCAACGACCAGAATTTAATCCGACCCGATCTGAGTTTATCTGCATCCGATTTTGATAATTTTTGGACCGTTGGATTCCTATTGAATGAATGGATTTTATCAGATTTATCAGAGTCATATCAGAGCTATTTTGATTCAAATTTTATCCAAATTTGTTTATATTTTGATGATTACAAAGGCATTAGTCCCATATTACCTTTAGAAAAAAATATCCAGCCCTCCTAGCTTTATAAAAAGGACCCCAGGCCATCAGAAATTAACATCTCCGATCAAGGTGAAGCTTTGGTACAGGGCGAAGCCAGGCTATGGGTTAAAGGCTGCTTCGAAGCAACGGGTGCCGAGAAGAAGAGCCGAGCTTCTACACCATCTTTCTGCCAATGCCAATCCAAGATCAGAGATCATGCTATTTTATTTTTTTCTATGTATTTAAATTCTAAAATTTTAATTAATAAAAGTTTTATTTTTGCATTTTAATTTCTTGCTTTTAATTTTTATTATAATTTAATTTCTATATTTTAATTATTACTTTTTATTTTATTGCAAGTAGATGCTAAGATCTAACTAATAGATCTTAGTACCAAATTTAAATTTCTGCACCTTTTAATTTTTGCATTTAATTTTCCGACTTCACTTTTGATTCTGAAAACTTAAATCCTTTTCTTCTTTTTTTTTCAAAAATTAAAGATTTCAAATCTAAAATACTACCTTCCCGTGGATTCGACCCGACTCACTACTATCTATACATTTTCAATGATTTTAAGAAGTCGGATTAAACTGATAAACACGGTGTCTTAACGACAGTATTGCGTTCCTATCAAGTTTTTTGGCACCGTTGCTGGGAAAGATTTTTGATTTTTGATTTTGATTTCTTTGATTTATTAAAAATAATTTCGGCAAACGCATCAAGTTTTTGGCGCCGTTGCCGGGGAAGGTTTTTGATTTTTGATTTTGATTTCTTTGATTTATTTTAAATAAATTAAAAATAATTTCGGCAAACGCTCCCTATCAAGTTTTTGGCGCCGTTGCCGGGGAATGTTTTTGATTTTTGATTTTGATTTCTTTAATTTATTTTAAAAATAATTCTGGCAAACGCTTCCTATCAAGTTTTTGGCGCCGTTGCTGGGGAAGGAATAGATGCTATTTTTTTCTTTGATTTCTTTGATTTTTTTTTTTATAATTAATTATATTTTTTTTAATATTGCTTACTAATTTTTTTTATTTATTTTGTAGAAAAAAAAAGGAGAAAATGAAGAAAGCATCTAATTTTGGTAAGATCAATCCTAACCCTAGTCCTCTTTTCTTTTTATTTATTTATTTATTTATTTTATTTTTAAATTAATTTAAAAAAATATCCATTTAAACCTAATTAAAAGCCTCATGATAAGATTAGAAACCCTAACTGTTTAGAGCATGCATCATATTAGTTTTATTTTTATTTTTATTTTTTTTTTGGTGATTGCTGGAGGCAAGGTAAGCCTTTCAGAATACAATTAGTTACATGCATCTAGTTTAAATTGCATAGAACCCTTTGATTGAATTTTTTTTTTTTTTGCATATCATATTAAATCAAATTAAGGGCACAACCCAATTAAATAAGATAAGGTGGGGATTTGATCACCCTTCCTTGGCCCACAAACAACCAACCAACATCCTGCACTGACCTAAGCCTTTAAATTAAAAATAATTAGACATCAACCCTAGGAACTCGAGCTCAATAGGATAAGGAATCCTAAGAGTTGAACCGAGTTAGGATAAGTCAATTTGACTGGTGTCTAGGAAAGTGGTTCAGGGACGACTACGCCCGAAGGAAGGTGGTTTCTAATTGATTCCGTTCGCTTACCTAGCCAAGCATAATTGGTGTCTAAGGCAAGCAACGGGGGGACTCCCACCGACCTTACACTTACCTGGCTAGTTGATTGGCTAATCCTACACTTGGAGGGCTTGAAGGTGACCTTGGCAGTTAGGAGCTGTCTAGATCTAGGATAACCCTTAGTCAGGATTGATTGACCAACTTGATTGCTAACCAACATTAGATCTAATTAAACCGAATTCTTTTCTTTCTTCTTAGTTCTAGGACTCCTTAGGACCTCTTCTTTAGAACTCTTTTTTTCTTTCTTCTCCTTTCTCCTCTAAAAATAAAATAAAATAAAAATTAAACTAACTAAAAATTAATAATTAAATTAAATTAAAATTAATAAATAAAAAAAATTAAAAAAAATTAATTTTTAATATAATAAAATAATAATAATAATAATAAATAAATAAAAAATATTCTAAAAATTTTTAAACCATACATTAGGGTTACACCATGCATGGTAGGAAATCGCTTTTTCTGATTTAGTTGAACTTAATTGAATGGTTGATTCACATTAAACATAATAATCAAATGGCTAATATAAATCTAATAGTCCAAAAATTAGATAAAGTTGACCTTCTTGATCAGAAAATAGATCAACTCCTAACCCTAGGTCAACAATCTTCTAATTATCAGGAGAGTTATTCAATCTGTGCTAGTCCAACCCATCATGTAAGTGAATATCCTATGACTGCACAGTTTCCATATTTTATCCAAGAACAAGTTCAAGCTACTCAAGGATACTCCAAATTGATTAATGACCCATTTTCAAATTCATATAATTCAGATTGGAGTAACTTTAATTTTTCTTGGACATCCCAACAGACTCAGGCTCAGACCCAAATTTCACTTGAGCAAAATTATGCCTATAATAATAGTCAACCTAGTCAGTTTAACCAGCCATCATATTATAATCAGCCTTCATACCCACCTCCTCAACAGACCAATCTAGCTGATGATAGATTTAACCAACTTCAATAATTAATTCTAACTCAACAGCAATCTATCGCCAGACTAGAAGCTCAAATAGGACAATTAGTTGAGTCTAACATGAGGAGAGAACTAGATCAACTACCGAACCTACCAATTTCAAACAACCCACTTAATGACCACCAACCATCTGGATTAAATTATCAATCTAATGTTTCATCTAAGAATCCCCAATTTGAGAATGCCAAAGTAATTTCTGAACTTAAAAGCTACAGGATTCTTATGGACCCATACCAAGATCAGGTGAGAGAGGCTAGTACTGATGCTAGCCAAAATAAAAATTTAGAGGAACTGGTTAGTACTGAGACTAACCACATAGAAGAACCCAAGCCAGAAATTAGTACTGATGCTAGTTCCAATTTAAATAAGATAGAAATAGGAAAAAGAGAATAGATGATTTACCCGAGACTTATAAACCTAATGTCCTATTCCCTTCAACCCTAGAAGTTGGTTCTTCTTATAAAAATCAAAAGGCATGTAATGAAATGTCAATGGAGTTGTTTAAGCAGGATCACATTAATTTACCTCCAGAATTAAAATCGCCTTTAGTCACCATTCCAGCACCCATTGAATCAAACTTAACTCCTAAAACTCCATACATGAGCATTTTAGAAGAACAAATAGGAGTAATTCTTAATAAACATGGGTCTGAGAATGGAATCATAAAATATATCCCAAAAATTAACAGTGAATATATCAATAATGGGATTAAAAATCAACTTTCTGAGATTGGCAATCCAAAACCATTGAAATTTGTCAATCCAATATTCGACACAGGATAGTGAGTTACATTGTGTCTGGCTGAAGACGGTAAACTTAGCGCTTGTTGGGAGGCAACCCAATATTTAGTTTTTATCTAATTTATTTTAATTTATTTTTTTTTAGGATAATTTGAATAAGTTGGAGGAAGAGCTCAAATTTATAAAGGCATGTGCTGGACCAAAAAAAAAATAAATAAAATAAATAAATAAATAAATAAAAAATATAGGTGTATTCTTCCATTTTTTTATTACATCCTTTATTTTTTCTTCTTCTCCATTGAGGACAATGTCGATTAAGTTGGAGGGAGAGAAAAATAAAAATTTTAAAATTTTAAGTTCTCGAAAAAGTTAGTATTTAGTATTTAGATACCTGATTATGCTTAAGAATCGAATTAGAGAATCTATAAGATATTGAGGAATCAAGTATTAAGAAAATTCAATAAAGAGTTAAGTCCAGAACATAAATTTTTTTTTTCTTGGAGCATTTCTAATTATTTCTACTAGCATCAAAGAAAAGTCTACTTTTTATAGGCTTGTGTAGGGTAACTATACATTTCTTCATATAAAAATTTATTTTAATAAAATAGTTTTCAAGTACTTCTCACTGAGTAACCGAGCCTCTTTGCCTAAGCAAGCATTGAGTTTCGCGTCAAAAGGTGGAAAGGACAAAGAAGCTCGTTGTAAAGCTAGTCTTAACTCGTAGCCTATTTGATTCAAGCTAGTAAGCCCGAGGGATATTCTATACCTAGTGCCCTAAAGCCAACTGGTTTGGGAGTCATTGGCCTAAGACTAGCTATATGGATCAAATAGAAAGCTTAAGGAGTTAAGACACTCAATAGTGGTACAACGTTAAAAAAAAAAAAAAAAAAAAAAAAAAAGAAGAAGAAGAAAAAAGAAACATTGGTTTTCCACCAAGTAACCGGGTCTCGTTGCCTAAGTAAGCAATGATATTCACATCAAAAAGTGGGCAATGTGAAAACAAAAATTAATAAATGAAAGATGGAAGTAGCAATATACCTGCCTATATGAAAGTTTAGACAAATCAGAGATAAAAGTGGAATAATTTAGAAAAAGTTCTAAAAAATTTAATGTTCTTTACTTAATTTTTCTATTGATAAGTATTAATACCCCAATGATATATCTCATTTAAGCTCTACTGAATATCAATGACCATTTTGAAAATTACTTAGGTAAAATTCGAAACTCTAAAGTTAAAAGATATTTAAAACTAAATTCTTTCTTTACTCGAGGACGAGCAAAGCTTAAGTTGGGGGGGTGTGATAAATATCATAAATTTATTAATAAAAATATTAATTTATTAATTAATTTATATTAATTTTTAAAAATTATTAATCAATTTATATATAATTTTTAAAAAATTCATATTTTTATTAATTAAAAAATTAATTAAAAAATAATAAAAATTAAAAAATAAAATTTTATTATCAATAGAAAGAGCTCATTTTTTTGATCACAATGAAATAAATTTTAAGTAAAACAGAGCTAAAATGAAAAAAATATGAATTTTTAAAAATATAAAATAAATAAAAATTAAATAAAAAAGAAAACAGCTCAGCCGGCTCCGCAAGCCGAGCCACGAAGCCAAGCCGAGCCATCAAAGCTGACTCAGCCACTGAAGCCATCAGTCGGTCCACGATCTAGACGTGGACCGCCAGCTCAGCAAATTCCGACGAATTAGAGATTGCCACGTGGTGGACCTAGACCCCTTAAGGGTCTACAGAAATTTATCGCGGCTCACAAGGATAATTTAGTCTTTTTTGTCCGACAACAGCGGCGCTGATTGGTTGCGGTGTGGGGTGCGACCGGTCCACACGGTCCATGGGAACAGTTATTGCGCGATCGGATGGATGTGGTTGTTTGCGGTCAGGATCGGATGGCTGTGGTTGCTTCCGAATTTTATTCAGATACAAACATCACGCGGATCACCATCGGATGGCAGCGCTCGATCCAAGCGATGATCCGACGATCCAGAATGCTGTCGGCGGTGATCAAGACTCCCGAAGCGCGATTTGCAGCCAGATTTCCTCGATCAGGCGCGATCCAACGGCCAGAATTTAATCCGACCCGATCTGAGTTTATCTGCATCCGATTTTGATGATTTTTGGACTGTTGGATTTCTATTGAACGATTGGATTTTATCAGATTTATCAGAGTCATATCAGAGCTATTTTGATTCAAATTTTATCCAAATTTGTTTATATTTTGACGATTACAAAGGCATTAGTCCCATATTGCCTTTAGAAAAAAATATCCAGCCCTCCTAGCTTTATAAAAAGGACCCCAGGCCATCAGAAATTAACATCTCCGATCAAGGTGAAGCTTTGGTACAGGGCGAAGCCAGGCTATGGGTTAAAGGCTGCTTCGAAGCAATGGGTGCCGAGAAGAAGAGCCGAGCTTCTACACCATCTTTCTACCAATGCCGATCCAAGATCAGAGATCGGGCTATTTTATTTTTTTCCATGTATTTAAATTCTAAAATTTTAATTAATAAAAGTTTTATTTTTTCATTTTAATTTCTTACTTTTAATTTTTATTGTAATTTAATTTCTATATTTTAATTATTACTTTTTATTTTATTGCAAGTAGATGCTAAGATCTAACTAATAGATCTTAGTACCAAATTTAAATTTCTGCACCTTTTAATTTTTGCTTTTAATTTTTTGACTTCACTTTTGATTCTGAAAACTCAAATCCTTTTCTTCTTTTCTTTTCAAAAATCAAAGATTTCAAATCTAAAATACTACCTTCCCTATGGATTCGACCCGACTCACTACTATCTATACATTTTCAATGATTTTAAGAAGTCGGATTAAACTGATAAACACGGTGTCTTAACGATAGCATCGCATTCCTATCAGGATGCTAGGTCTTTCACAGAAGATGTACATAAAGAAAGTGCTAAAGAGGTTTAGCATGGAAAACTCCAAGAGGGGATTGGTTCAGACATGGCATTTATCTCTCCAAGAAAATGTGTCCCAACACACCTGAGGAGATTGAACGCATAAGTAAGATCCCTTATGCTTCAGCAATAGGGAGCCTCATGTATGCTATGTTATGTACACAATCTGATATAGCCTATGCTATGAGTGTTATGAGCAGATATCAGTCGAATCCAGGTGAAGAATACTGGACTTCTGTGAAATGTATCCTTAAGTACTTGAGAAGAACTAAGGATATGTTGTTGGTTTTTGGTAATAGAGATCTCCAAGTCCAGAGGTATACAGACTTAGATTTTATGTCTGATATAGATGATCGAAAGTCAACATCTGAAAGTCTGTTTGTGTGAAATGGTGGTGCTATTAGTTGGAAGAGTTCCAAGCAGATAGTGATAGTAGATTCCACCATGAAAGCAAAGTACATCGCTATGTCAGAAGTTGTGAAGGAGGCATTCTGGTACAAAAAGTTCACGTAGAGATCAAAGTGATGCCATTGAATGGCATTCCTCTGTACTGCGATAATAATGGCACCATAACTCTTGCTAAGGAGTCAAGGTCTCACCAGAAATCCAAGCATATCGAGCGGTGATACCACCTCATCCATGATTACCTTGAGAAAGGTTACATCGAGGTCAAGAGAGTCGACTCCACAGATAATGTGGCAGACCCACTTACAAAGCCGATGGACTAGCAAAAGATCAAAGCCCAGCTTGAGAAGATGGGACTTAGATTTGTAGCTAATTGGCTTTAGGTCAAGTGAGAGTTTGTTAGATATGTGTGCCCTAGAAGTCAGATTAGCTGACACTTGTAATATACTTCTAAGGGCAAAATTATAATTTTGACTATAAATAATAAAATAGTTTTTTCTATCATAGTGTCTATTTGAAAGTGTCTGTGATACATTCCTTAAGTTAATGGTAATAATAGTTCATATTTTTAAGAGTTGAAAATTTAAGACATGAATTTTCATTATTAACTCATAAAATGCTCCCGACCATAGGATCATCATGAGGATGGTGATTGATCTGAAAGATTGGTGTATGATCACTTCTTTAGGATAGATGAGTCTTGAGTCTACGATGTAGAAAAACTGAAGTGAGAGTATAGGTACTCATTAGAGAATGAGGGCACTGAGCATGACCACCTCGAGCAGTCTGAGAAAGTCTATCTTCTCGTCGATGACTGGCTCGAAGCTGCAGTGGTGTGTCTGATTCTTTGACCTGAGGTGCATTGGCAGTTCATCTTAAGGGTGTTATAGTTTGACTACACCGTAACTCGATCTCCTAGTCATTCAGAATTTTGAGGTGTATGTTGGCTATAGCATGTTCATTGTAGGAATTAGATTGTACCAATAGAAGATCTATCTATCTTGGTAGATGAGGAGCAGCCCTATGATGATCATGAGAATCAAGTCTATAAGCCCATGGCCATGGCAGAGTAAAATAATAGAAAGAGTTTCTATTAGGATTTTCATATTGGACTTGAATCGAATGATTAATTCATATGATGGATATTAGGGTTTGACGAGATCACCTTAACCCTAATCCGGTCGGGGCTCAAGATAGAGGAACCTAATCACATAGGTAACTGCACCAAGAGGTTCGGTTTCAGTTATGATAGATTGCCACCATATGCTACTAGGTGTCATTAATGGATTTTGAGAGCAATTAGAATGATTTGGATGATCAATCATACTAGTTATCCGAATCAAAAAAGTTCAGATTCATTGGAAGGTGTTTCAATGATGTCGATGATAGAGATCGCGATATATCCCATTACCATATAGAACTGAATCTAACTGGATTACACAAACAAGGATTTAGATCTGGTCATCTAATGAATACTACTATGGCAAATGGATTCGAATAATATAATTAAGGTCAGCAATTTGGTGCAGCACATATTGACCATATTTACGTTTCTCTTTTATCACAAATAAGTTTGCCTGACTGCCATAGAACTGTGTACTCAATCAGTGATGACTTTATATGGTTGACAAGATTGTTCCAATAAAAGTTCTTATTTATAGGACTATTACTGGTATATTGGTTAGTTTGCACTAGGATTCTCAATTTTTTGACTTTGGCAAAGTCTACCTTCTGGTATCGTATGACCATTGACACTTGACTTCTGTCACTGCACATAGCATTGGAGAGCTGGTGGGCCTGTCCCCTACCAGAACTAGCAAGAAAGAGCGCATGCACCACTGGCGTGTGCCCAAGAGCATAGCAGCCAGGATCCCTGTTGGACGGGGACTCCATCTCTCTTTTTGGATTCCAATTAGAGTACTCTAAGAACCCTATTGACTTTCTTTACGACCTCAAGATGGAGATCCAGGGACTCTATTCCACAATCAGATTTAGATCTGATTTCACAAAGAGTTGTGATTGGTTGGGAAAAAGAGAAGTTGGTATCACAGACAGTCTATAAATATGAAACCTCTACGCCAACTCTGATTGAAATATATGATTGGAGTTGAAATCCATGCCCAAGGTGCTCCCCCTTCTCCCATCTCAAAACCTCTACTCCCTCCTTCCACAATCCAAAGTGTTTGGATTCTTGGTTGTGGCGATCCGAATCAAAAGAAAGACGATTGAAAGCTAGAAGGCTGCACCTACTGCATAGGACACGACTAGCTTCGAAAAGCATTTTTATGATCTCCAGATTAGATCCAGATCTGATATTTTAGAGATTGATGAGAAGAAGAGGATCCTATCTACCACTAATGGATACTGTTAGGCACACTTGCGTGGCTTGATCAGAACCTCCATCCAAGATCATCAACGGTAATAATATTACCCACTTTAAGAAATTAAATCTAATTAATTTAATCTAATTTTATTTTATTTTTAAATAATAATAATTAGATCAAAAATATCTAAATTGATTAGATTAAAATTTTTTTTAAAAATATATCTCTTGACTGATCAGATTGAACGAACTAATCGGGAAAAGGATTTTTCCTTCAACTGTATAGAGCCAAGATTCTAAAGATTTAGATCTAATTTAAATTTATTTAATCAAAAAATAAGTAATTTTAGATGTCAATGAAAATGATCTAAAATTAGAAAAATAAAATTAAATGATTGGATCTAAGATTAGAAAATATGCATGACTTGTTCTAAAATAGAATAGTTTCTATAGAATATCTTATATATTTTTAATTTAATTGAATTAATTATTTTTAGATTGATTATTTATTTGAATATTATAATATATATAAATATCTTAAAAATAGCAAATAAAATTATTTAATTTTTAAATATCATAATGGATAGATTGATGCTGTCTAGACTAGTTGTAAGAATAGTTCACATAATCTATATAGAATTTATTTTGATTAGATCAATTTAAATCTCTAATTTTTTAGATTATTATGAAATAATTAAAATCTGATAAATGCATATTCGTATGTGAGATGTATTGCAAAATATGCCATAATTAGATCATATTGTATATGATATATAATATAGATCAAAACTGTTTATAGTATTGCATTTTGATAAGGCATTCTCTTGGCCGTCGATATAAGAATAAGAAGGGTTTAAAGACGCTCTCTTTTCATTCGATGGGGTTTCTTAAGATGTGTAGGGTGCTGCGCGTTCGACCTTAATCAGAAATCCAAAACTTACTTTCTGCAAACCAAAATCCTGAACCCTAGGATTATTGTCATATTTTGTTTATAATCCTACTTAATTAAAAATTAGAGTTATGGATATATTAAACTAAAAATTAAGAATTTCAGATCTAAGATGTATTCATAATACTCGTTCGGGCTTGGGTAGCTAATTAGGTCTAGCGGTTGATCAAATGAATTAAGAGTTGGTTAGAGGACAAAATGCTTAAATTGACTACATAAGGATTAAGTCTGGGTCAAGATTGAGTCATGATCAAGCAAGATCTAATTAGCCAGAGGTTAGAATCACTGTATGCTAATCCAATTTATCTGACTCAACATTTGTGTCTAAGGTAAATTGGCACATACGACACTAATTTTTAATTGGAAGCTACTCGACCTGAATGCGTTCTTGTATATTAATGGCATTGCCTTCCATCGTCTCACTTACCTGCCATATCTTTGACACAGTTCTGATATGAGGTGTGTCAATAATCCGAGCTAACCCATGCCACGTTAGTTGCATAATTGTTATGACTATGATAAGTCTAGTTAATGAGACACAACAATACTCCCAATAAAAAGATTAAGTCTGACGTCTTCACACATTTATATGTGCGGCCCTTCCCGAGTTGATTATTCTAGCTGATACAGTGGTCAATGCACCAGAAAGATGCAACCATGTCTATTAGCATTGGATGCTATGCTGGAGGATGAGTTGTGATATATTTCGATACGTGAGAGATCAATTAGAAACCCAGTCTATGCAAATGGGTGGGTCTGACTTAACTAAGGAGTGGAAATATTTGGATACGATGAATTCATGAATTAGAGACAAGTTGGGTCGACATGATTAGGAATCATTGAACCAGAGTTTTCACATATTGGCTAACCCATCACCATAACTATTATGGTAGGTGATGAGTCAGTTGGTGAGACGCACCATCACTAGAAACATTAATCATCGGAGATTTTTCGCATCTCTATAGAGGGAGTGGAGATCCGAGAAAATAGTGAAACTAATTTATTTAAAAATAAAATTCCTAAATAAATTGGTCAAGTTATAATTACAGTATCTAACAGAAATTCTTGACTCTCTATAGGAAAATATCTGCGTCCACCTATTAGCACGTATCTGGACACACACAGACTGACCGAATCAAATATAAAGATGGCTCAGGACTACAAAATTATTTTGGTTTCGGAATTAACCCATGTTTTGGACTAGGATCCTCCACTTATCAGTATCCATCTATTGACAGAGACGTCTCTGAAAAATGTATTAGACGAAGATAATAAGCCAGATATTAATGTTGGGCTCGAGTTGATGAGCTCTAAACGCAACAAAAGATATCGGGACTGTTCACCAATGTTGGCACCTACAGGAATGTTTGGTGAACAGATCGAGCATCCAAGTATCAAGTCACGAAATGACTTTTTAAGGCTAAGATGCGTGATGGGCAGTCAGTCCAAGATCACTGTCTGATGATGATCAAGGACATGGAAGAGCTTGAGAAGCTCGGTGTGAAGTTAGACTTGGATCTGTAGAATGATATTATTCTGCAATCCTTGACTGATGCATATGGGCAATTCATCATGAATTACCACATGCATAAACTTCAAAATTCCTTGGCCGAATTAATGAATATGCTGGTCACCGCTGAGCTTTCTATGAAAGGTTCTAAAGGCTCAGTTCTTGCTATGGAATGGACTTCTTCCAAAAGAAAGTCTTATGGAAAGAAAAAGAAGTCTGCGAAAAAGCAGAAGGTGGAAGGAACAAAGAAGAAGAAGGCAGAGCCGAAGAAAAAGGCCGATGTCAAAGGAAAAGTGTTTCCATTGCAACAGCGACGGCCACTTGGAAGCGGAACTGCCCTACTTACCTGGCCACCCTGAAGAACAAGAAGGAAGGTCCTTCTGGAGGTATGCTCGTTATTGAGTCTAACCTTACGGTTTCTTCTGCATCCAGTTGGGTGCTTGACTCTGGTTCTAGTGCTCATCTGTGCACTTCCATGCAGGGTCTTGAGGATAGCAGGAGGCTGAGGGATGGAGACATGATCCTACGCATCGGTAATGGAGCAAGAGTTGCTGCAGTGGCGGTGGGAACATACCCTCTTCGATTACCATCTGGTTTAGACTTAGTTTTGAAAGACTGTTATTATGTGCCTGCAGCTAGCAGGAATTTGATTTCTATTTCATGCTTAGCACTAAGAAGGCTATGTGATTACCTTCTTTAAGGACCATTGTAACATTCTTTATGAAAGAAATAAAATTGCAAATGGTTTCCTTATTAATGATCTTTATCAGCTACATATTGATGTACCTGTTCTAACTATCGAGCAAAACGTGAATGCCAAATGACCTAGGGATAGTCCAAATGATAGATATCTATGGCACCTGAGATTAGGTCATATAGCAGAAGATAGGATCAACAAATTGGAGAAAAATGGGCTATTGAGTCCATTGACTTTCGAGTCATATCCAACTTGTGAATCTTGTCTTCAAGGCAAAATGACTAAACTCCCTTTTGTAGGACATGGGGAAAGGGCCACAGATCTCCTTGCCCTAGTACATACTGATGTGTGCGGCCCATTTGATGTGCCGGCTAGAGGCAATTTTGTCTACTTCATTATCTTTACCGATGATCTGTCTAGGTATGGGTATGTGTATCTTATGAGACACAAGTCTGAAGCTTTTGAAAAGTTCAAAGAATTCAGACATGAAGTAGAAAAATAAACTGGAAAAATCCATTAAGGTTCTTCGATCAGATCGAGGAGGTGAATACCTTAGCCAGGAATTCCTAGACTATCTCAAGGAAAATGGCATAGTCTCTCAATGGACTCCACCAGGAACACCTCAACTCAACGGGGTTTCAGAATGGAGAAATCGGACTCTATTGGATATGGTCCGATCCATGATGAGCTTCACAGACCTCCCTAATTTTCTTTGGGGACATTCATTGTTAACTTCAATTTATCTACTGAATAGGGTTCCCTCTAAAACCGTTCCTACCACACCGTATGAGATATGGCACGGTAAGAAACCAAGTCTGAGTCATCTCAGAATTTGGGGTTGTCCGGCTCATGTCAAAAGACAACAAGCGGACAAGTTAGAGTTTAGGTCCTTTAGAGCTCGATTCATAGGATATCCTAAAGAGTCATTAGGATACTATTTCTACATTCCAGAAGACCACAATGTGATTGTGAGTCGACATGCCATCTTTCTTGAAAAATAGTTTATTCAAGATAGCGGCATTGGAAAGCAGATTAAGCTTGATGAGAAAGTCTCACAAGTACAACGAGCTAAGGACCAATTGGAACCAAATCAGGTTGAGCCAATAAGAACACTACCTCCTCCACCTCGTAGATCGGAAAGAGTTTTCCATCCCCCTGAAAGATACTTAGGTATTATTTCAGAGGAAGTAGAGAAAATGTTCCTCGTAGGTAATGGTGCTCATGGTGATGATCCCAAAACCTACAACGAGGCGATATCAGATATCGACTCCGAGAAATGGCTAGAGGCAATGCAGTCAGAAATTGACTCGATGCACTCAAACCAAGTCTGGACCTTGGTAGATCCACCAGAAGGTATAGTACCTATTGGGTGTAAATGGATCTTCAAGAGAAAGATTGGTGCAGATGGAAATGTGGAGACATTCAAGGCTAGACTAGTGGCAAAAGGTTATAGTCAATGCGAAGGCATTGACTATCAGGATACCTTTTCCCCAGTGGCTATGCTAAAATCCATCCGCACATTGCTTGCCGTTGCAGCCTATTTCGATTATGAAATATGGCAAATGGACGTGAAAATGGCATTCTTAAATGGATATCTTGAGGAAGATATCTATATGGAACAGCCGCTAGGTTTCACATCCAGTGATACTGATCACAAGGTTTGCAAGCTGCAAAGGTCCATATATGGACTTAAGCAAGCATCTCGGAGCTGGAACACTCATTTCAATGATGTGATCAAAATATTTGGTTTCATCAAAAATGAAGAGGAACTGTGTATCTTCAAAAAGGTCAGTGGGAGCGCTGTTGTCTTCCTCGTATTGTACGTGGATGACATCCTCCTTATTGGGAATGATATTCCCATGATTGACGAACAGTCAAAATATGGTTGTCCAAGGAATTCTCCATGAAAGACCTAGGTGAAGCATCCTTTATTCTAGGAATTAAGGTCTATAGGGATAGACCGAATAGGATGCTAGGACTTTCACAGAAGATGTACATAGAGGAAGTACTAAAGAGGTTTAGTATGGAAAACTCTAAGAGGGGATTAATACCCTTCAGACATGGTATTCATCTTTCCAAGAAGATGTGCCCTAGCACACCTGAGGAAATAGAACGCATGAGCAAGATCCCTTATGCTTCTGCAATAGGGAGCCTCATGTATGCCATGCTATGTACACGACCTGATATAGCCCATGCTGTGAGTGTCACAAGCAGATATCAGTCAAATCCAGGTGAAGAACACTGGACTTCTGTGAAATGTATCCTTAAGTACTTGAGAAGAACTAAGGATATGATGTTGGTCTTTGGTAATGGAGAACTCCAAGTCCAGGGATACACAGACTCGGATTTCATGTCCGATATAGATGATCGAAAGTCGACATCTGGGAGTCTGTTTGTGTGCAATGGTGGTGCTGTCAGCTGGAAGAGTTTCAAGCAAACTGTGATAGCAGATTCCACCATGGAAGCAGAATATATCGCTGCATCAGAGGCTGCGAAGGAAGCATTCTGGTACAAGAAGTTTGCTGCAGAAATTGGAGTAATGCCATCAGATGCCATTCCTCTATACTGCGACAACAATGGCGCCATAGCCCTTGCTAAGGAGCCGAGGTCTCACCAGAAAATCCAAGCACATTGAGCGGCGATACCACCTCATCCGCGATTACCTCGAGAAGGGTTACGTCGAGGTCAAGAGAGTCAACTCCACAGATAATGTGGCAGACCCACTTACAAAGCCATTGGGCCAGCAGAAGATCGAAGCCCACCTTGAGAAGATGGGACTTAGACTTGTAGCCAATTGGCTTTAGGACAAGTGGGAGATTGTTAGATATATGTGCCCTAGAAGCCAGAATTGGCTGACACTTGTAATACACTTCTAGGGGCAAAATTATAATTTTGACTATAATCAATAAAATGGATTATTTTCTATCACATATGTGTATTTAGTGTCTGTGATACATCCTTTGAGTTAATGGTAATGATAATTCATATTTTCAAGAGTTGAAAATTTAAGACATGAATAATCATTATTAACTCATAAAATGCTCCCGACCATAGGATCATCACGAGGATGGTGATTGATCCGAAAGGTTGGTGTACAATCGCTTCTCTTTAGTAGATGAGTCTTGAGTCTATGGTGTGGAGACACCGGAGCGAGAGTACAGGTACTCGTTAGAGAATGAGGGCACTGAGCGTGACCACCTCGAGTAGTCATTAGGAAGTCTACCTTCTCGTCAATGACTGACTCGATGCTGCAGTGGTGTGTCTGGTTCTTTGACCTGAGGTGCATCGATAGTTCACCTTGAGGGTGTTATAGTTTGACTACACCATTAACTCGGTCTCCTAGCCATTCGGAATCCTGAGGTGTATGTTGGCTATAGCATGTTCATTGTAGGAACTGGATTGCATCAAGATGGAATCTATCTACCTCGGTGGTAGAGGAGCAGCCCTATGATGATCATGAGAATCAAGTCCAGAAGCCCATGGCCATGGCAGAGTGAAATAATAGAAAGAGTTTCTATTTAGGTTTTCACATCGGACTTGAATCGAATGATTACATCATATGACAGAGACTAGGGTTTGACGAGTTCACCTTAACCCTAATCTGATCGGGGCTCAAGATAGAAGAACTTAATCACACAGGTAGCTGCACCAAGAGGTTCGCATTCAGCTCTGATGGGTTGCCACCATATACTGCTAGGTGTCACTGGTGGATTTTGGGAGCAATTAGAATGATTTAGATGATCGATCATTCTAGCTGTTCGAATCAGAAGAGTTCTGATCCATCGAAAGGAGTTTCGATGATGTCGATGATAGAGATCATGACATATCCCATTACCATACAGAACTGAACCTAACTGGGTCACACAAACAAGGGTTTGAATCTGGTGATCATCAATTGAACTGATCTAGTTCAATTGATCTGAATGAGATTCAATTAGGTTCAAGAAAATCGTGCTAGCACTCAATTGAACTTAACGTTCTTCTTTTGCTATCACAAATCAGTTATCCTGACTGAACCAAAGAAGTTTGTACTCAATTAGAGGCCTTCATATGGTCTGACTGGAGGTTGTCCAAGTCAGAAAAGGTTGTCTTATTTTGTAGGACATTACCTGCCATTTTTGGTCACCTACCATTTCTCGTTCTTTGACTTTGGTCAAAAGTCTACCTTTGACTGGTCAAATGTTGATCATTGATACTTTGACTTCTATCCACGTGTCATGCACCTATTGGAGAGCTGGTGGGGGCCTGTCCCCTTGCCAGAACCTGGGAAGGAAGAGGGCACCAAGGGGAGTCCCTGTTGGATAAGGACTCCATGTCCTTTTTGGATTCCAATTAGAGTTCTCCTAAGAACCAACTTTGACTGGTCTTAACACCCTCTAAGGAGGAATCCAGGAGACTCTATTCCCACCAATCAGATTTAGATCTGATTTTACAAAGAGTTATGATTGGTTGGGAAAAAGAGAAGTTGGATCATAGACAGTCTATAAATAAAACCCTGCGTCCAACTCAAATTGAATGATTGTATGATTGGAGAATTGAAATCCCACGCCTCAAGGCTGCCTCTCCCCTCTTCCTCCATGCCAAACCCACCTTCTCCCTCTCCTCTCCATGTCCAAAGTGTTTGGATTCTTGGTTGGTGCGATGCAGATCAAAGAAAGACGACTGAAAGCTAGAAGGCTGCACTGCTGCATAGGACAACTGCTGATCTTTGAAAAGAATTTTGAAAATCCTTCAGATTAGATCCAGATCTGATTTTTGAAGACGTGATAGAGAAGAAGAGGATCTCTAGATCCAGCCCGAGTGGATAATGGTAGATCCAGGCACTTGTGTGACTTGATCCAGAACCTTCCGCTGCTTACAGGATCATCAACGGGTAATAAGATTACCCACTTTAAGGTAAATTAAATTAGATTTAATTTATCTAATTTTATTTTAATTTTTAAAATAATAATAATCAAATCTGAAACATCTTAGATCTGATCTGGATCTAAGAGAAAAATTTTTGAAATATATCTCTTGATCTGATCAGATCTGAAAAATCAGGATTTTCCTTCAAAAATAATATTCTTAAATAGATATCTTGAGGAAGATATCTATATGGAATAGCCACTGGATTTCACATCCAGTGATACTGATCACAAAGTATGTAAGATGCAAAGATCCATATATGGATTTAAGCAAGCATCTCGGAGCTAGAATACTCATTTTAATGATGTGATCAAATTATTTGATTTCATCAAGAACGAGAAAAAACCATATATTTTCAGAAAGATCAATGGGAGCGCTATTATCTTCCTCGTACTATACGTAGATGATATCCTCCTTATTGAAAATAATATTTCTATGTTGACCCTAGTTAAAATGTGGTTATCTAAAGAATTCTCCAAGAAAGATTTAGGAGAAGCATCCTTCATTCTTGGAATTAAAGTCTATAGAGATAGACCGAATAGGATGCTAGGTCATTCACAGAAGATGTATATAGAGAAAGTGCTAAAGAGGTTTAGCATGAAAAACTCCAAGAGGGGTTTGGTATCCTTTAGACATGGCATTCATCTCTCCAAGAAAATATGTCTCAACACACCAGAAGAGATTGAATGCATGAGCAAGATCCCTTATGCTTCTGCAATAGGGAGCCTCATGTATGCCATGCTATGTACATGACTTGAAATAGCCCATGCTGTAAGTGTCACAAGCAGATATCAATCAAATCCAAGAGAAGAATACTGGACTTTTGTGAAATGTATCCTTAAGTACTTAAGAAGAACTAAGGATATGTTCTTGGTTTTTAGTAATGGAGAACTCAAAGTCCAAGGGTATATAGACTCAGATTTTATATCCGATATAGATGATCGAAAGTCGACATCTGGAAATCTATTTGTGCGTAATAGTAAAGCTGTCAGTTGGAAGAGTTTCAAATAGACAGTAATAGCAGATTCCACCATAGAAGCAGAATACATCGCTGCATCAGAAGCTGCAAAGGAGGCATTATGGTACAAGAAGTTCACCGCAGAGATCGGAGTGATGCCATCAGATGCCATTTCTCTGTACTACGATAATAATGATGCTATAGCCCTTGCTAAGGAGCTGAGGTCTCACTAGAAATCCAAACACATTGAGCGGCGATACCACCTCATCCGCGATTACCTCGAGAAAGGATACGTCGAGGTCAAGAGAGTTGACTCTGTAGATAATGTGGTAGACCCACTTACAAAGCTATTGGGCCAATAAAAGATCAAAATCCATCTTGAGAAGATGGGACTTAGATTTGTAGCCAATTGGCTTTAGGTTAAGTAGGAGTTTATTAGATATGTGTGCCCTAGAAGCCAGAATTGGCTGACAATTATTATACACTTCTAAGGACAAAATTATAATTTTGACTATAAATAATAAAATGGATTATTTTTTATTATAATGTGTATTTAGTGTCTGTGATACATCCCTTGAGTTAATAGCAATGATAGTTCTTATTTTCAAGAGTTAAAAATTTAAGACATGAATTTTCATTATTAACTCATAAAATGCTCATGACCGTAGGATCATCATGAGGATGGTGATTAATCCGAAAGGTTGGTGTACAATCGCTTCTTCATAGTAGATGAGTCTTGAGTCTATGGTATAGAGACATTAGAGTGAGAGTACAGGTACTCGTTAGAGAATGAGGGCACTGAGCGTGACCATCTCGAGCAATCATTAGGAAGTCTACCTTCTCGTTGATGACTGACTCGAAGCTATAGTTGTGTGTTTGGTTCTTTGACCTAAGGTGCATCGGCAGTTCATCTTGAGGGTGTTATAGTTTGACTACACCATGACTTGGTCTCCTAGCCATTCGGAATCCTGAGGTGTATGTTGGCTATAGCATGTTCATTGTAAGAGTTGGATTGCACCAATATGGGATCTATCTACCTTGGTAGATGAGGAGAAGCCCTATGATGATCGTGAGAATCAAGTCTATAAACCCATGGCCATGGCAGAGTGAAATAATAGAAAGAGTTTCTATTAAGGTTTTCACATTGGACTTGAATCAAATGATTAATCATATGATGGATATTAGGGTTTGACGAGATTACCTTAACCCTAATCCTGTCGGAGCTTAAGATAGAAGAACTTAATCACACAAATAACTGCACCGAGAGGTTCATTTTTAGTTTTGATGGGTTGCCACCATATGTTGCTAGGTATCACTGGTGGATTTTGAGAGCAATTAGAATGATTTAGATGATCAATCATACTAGTTGTCTGAATCAGAAATGTTCTGATCCATCAAAAGATGTTTCGACGTATCGATGATAGAAATCGCGATATATCTCATTACCATACAGAACTAAACCTAATTAGATCACACAAACAAGGGTTTCAATCTGGATATCATCAATTAGACTAACCCAGTTCAATTGATTTGAATTAGATTCAATTAGGTTCAAGAAAATTGTGCTAGCACATGATTGAGCCTAATGTTCTCTTTTAATTATCATTAAAGTTTGTCTCGACTGAGCCAAATATGTCTTGGCTCACTCAGATACTTTTACTTGGTTTGACTAGAGCTTGTCTAGGTCAAAAATGGGTTGTCTTAATTTATGAGATGAATTTGAGACAACACCTACCATTTTCCGTCACCTACTAAATCCTGTTTCGGATATTTGGTCAAACATTGATCTTTGACACTTAGACATCTGCCCATGTGTCAAGCCATCATAGGAGAGAATTTTTGGACCAGTCCACCTACTAAAAAGTCGATGGATAAGGGTCACATGCCTAGGAAGGCATGCGCCCATGGATAGAGCATCTGGAGTCCCATATAGATGGACTCCATTTGCTTCAGGATTTCTACCTAGGTGGCGCCAAAGACTTATCTTTGACCAATCTTGGTGCCATCTAAGGATGATTCAAAGGGGCTCTCATCTGATTGGATTAGATGATGTCATCCCACTAATCAAATTTAGATCTGATTGCACAAAAGATCGTGATTGGCCAGGATGATGTGGCACTGCATGATGCAACAGGATCTATAAAAATCCTATTTGTGCCAAGGTCTAAGAAGCTTTATCCATTGCCCACGCCATAAGGCTGCCCCTCTTTCTCCTCCACACCATCTTCAGGTCTTCTCTCTCCTACCCACGCTCAAGAAGTTTTGGGCTTCAGTTTGGTACAATCCAAGCAAAAGAAAGATGATAGGAAAAGAAAGAAGGCAGCACTGCTGCAAGAGATAACTCACATCTTCGAAAGGAGTTTTGAAGATCTTCAAAATCAGATCCAGATATAATTTTTGGAGAGATGATAAAGAAAAAGAAGATTTATAGATCCTACTGATAAGCATCATAAATTCATCAATAAAAGTATTAATTTATTAATTAATTTATATTAATTTTTAAAAATTATTAATCAATTTATATATAATTTTTAAAAAATTCATATTTTTATTAATTAAAAAATTAATTAAAAAATAAAAAAAATAAAATTTTATTATTAATGAAAAGAGCTCATTTTTTTGATCACAATGAAATAAATTTCAAGTAAAATGGAGCTAAAACGAAAAAGATATGAATTTTTAAAGATATAAAATAAATAAAAATTAAATAAAAAAAGAAAATGGCTCAGCCGGCTTCGTAAGCCGAGCTACCAAGCCAAGCCAAGCCATCAAAGCTGACTCAGCCATTTAAGCCATCAGTCGGTCCATGATCCAGGCGTGAACTGCCAGCTCAGCAGAAACCGACGAATCAAAGATTGCCACGTGGTGGACCTAGACCCTTAAAGGGTCCACAAAAATTTATCGCGGCTCATAGGGTATTTTGGTCTTTTCACCTAGCGACAAGAGCGCTGATTGGCTACGGTATGCGGTGCGGCCGGTCCACGCGGTCCATGAGAACAGTAATTGCGCGATCGGACGGCTGCGGTTGATTACGGTCAAGATCGGACGGCGGTGGTTATTTTCGGGTTTGATTCAAATTCTATCAGCAATCTGGCATGATCCAATGGCCAGAAAACCAAGTGATGAAGATCCAACGGTCCAGAATACTCTCGGTGATGATCAGGACTCCCGAAGCATGATTTGTGGCCAGATTTCATCTATCAACGCGTGATCGGACGGTCAGAATTTAATCCAACCCGATCTGGGCTGATATGCATCCGATTTTGATGATTTTTGGCCCGTTGGATTCTTATTGAATGGCCAGATTTCACCAGGCTTACCAAAGTCATATTAGAGCTATTTTGATTTAAATTTTATTCAAATTTCTTTATATTTTGATGATTATAAAGGCTATTAGTCCCACATTGTCTTTAGAAAAAAATATCCAGCCCTCCTAGCTCTATAAAAAGGATCCCAGGCCTCCAGAAATCTCCATCTTCGATTAAGGTGAAGCTTTGGTACAGGACTAAGCCAGGCTATGAGTTAAAGACTGTTTCGAAGCAATGGGTGCCAAGAAGAAGAGTCGGGCTTCTACACCATCTTTCTGCCAATGCCGATCCAAGATCAAAGATCAGGCTATTTTATTCTTTTTAAATTTCATGTATTTAAATTTTAAAATTTTAATTAATAAAAATTTTATTTTTGCACTTTAATTTCTTACTTTTTATTTTTATTACAATTTAATTTCTATACTTTAAATTATTGCTTTGCAAGTAGATGCTAAGATCTAACTAGTAGATCTTAGTACCAAGTTTAAATTTCTATACCTTTTAATTTTCACTTTTTATTTTCCAACTTCATTTTTGATCCCAAAACTCTTCTCCTTTTCTTTTCAAAAATCAAAAATTTCAAATCTAAAAATACTACCTTCCCTATGGATTCGATCTGACTCACCACTATCTATGCATTTTCAATGATTTTAAGAAGTCGGATTAAACTGATAAACACGGTGTCTTAACGACAACATCGCATTCCTATCAAGTTTTTGGTGCCATTGCCGGGGAAGGCACGGATATTAAATTTTTGATCTCTTTGATTTTTCTATAAATAAATTATAAATAAAATTTTTATTTTCTTATAAATATTGCTTGCTAATTTTTTTTATTATTTTACAGAAAAAGAGATTAAAGAACAAAAAGAATCAGGAGTTTTGCTTGATGAGATCAATCCTAACCCTAATTCTCTTTTCTTTTTATTTATTTATTTACTTATTTTATTTTTAAATTAATTTTAAAAAATATTTATTTAAACCTAATTAAAAGTCTCATGATAAGATTAGAAACCCTAACTGCTTAGAGCATGCATCATATTATTTTTATTTTTATTTTTATTTTTATTTTATTTTTTATTTTTTTTTGATGATTGCTGGAGGCAAGGTAAGCCTTTCAGAATTCAATTAGTTGCATGCATCTAGTTTAAATTGCATAGAACCCTTTGATTGAAAATTTTTTGTGCATATTCATATTAAACCAAATTAAGGGCACAACCCAATTAAATAAGATAAGGTGGAGATTTGATCATCCTTCCTTAGCCCATAAACAACCAACCAGCATCCTGCATTGACCTAAGCCTTTAATTTTAAAATTAATTAGACATCAATCCTAGGAACTCAAGCTCAATAGGACAAGGAACCCTAAGAGTTGAACCAGATTAGCATTAGTCAATTTGATTGGTGTCTAGAAAAGTGGTTCAAGGACGACTGAGCCCGAAGGAAGGTGGTTTCTAATTGGTTCTGTTCGCTTACCTGACCAAGCATAATTGGTGTCTAAGGCAAGCAACGGAGGGACTCCCACCGACTTTATACTTACCTAGCCAATTGATTGGCTAATCCTACACTTGGAGGGCTTGAAGGTGACCTTAACAGTTAGAAGCTGTCTAGATCTAGAATAACCCTTAGTTAGGATTGATTGACCAACTTGATTGCTAACCAACATTAAATCTAATTAAACCTAATTCTTCTCTTTCTTCTTAGTTCTAGGACTCCTTAGGACCTCTTCTTTAGAACACTTCTTTCTTTCTTCTTCTTACTCCTCTAAAAATAAAATAAAATAAAATAAAATAAAATAAAAATTAAATTTAACTAACTAAAAAATATTAAAAATAATAATTAAATTAAATTAAATTAATAAATAAAATAATTAATATAATAAAATAATAAAAAAATATAAAAAATTCTAAAAATTTTTTTGAACCATACATTAGGGTTACACTAATACATGCATGGTAGGAAGTCGCTTTTTCTGATTTAGTTGAACTTAATTGAATGGTTGATTCACATTAAACATAATAATGGCTAATATGAACCTAATAGTCCAAAAATTAGATAAAGTTGACCTTCTTGCTCAGAAAATAGATCAACTCCTAATCCTAGGTCAACAATCTCCTGCACAATTCACATCATCTTCTAATTATCAGGAGATTTATTCAATCTATGCTAGCCCAACCCATCATGTGAGTGAATGTCCTATGACTGCACAGTTTTCATATTTTATCCAAGAACAAGTTCAAGCTACTCAAGGATACTCCAAATTGATTAATGACCCATTTTTAAATTCATATAATCTAGATTGGAGTAACTTTAATTTTTCTTGGACATTCCAACAGACTCAGGCTCAGACCCAAATTTCACTTGAGCAAAATTATCAAAATAGATCCCAATATCAAAATTATGCCTATAATAATGGTCAGCCTAGTCAGTTTATCCAGCCATCATATTATAATCAGCCCTCATACCCACCTCCTCAATAGACCAATCTAGCTGATGATAGATTAACCAACTTCAACAATTAATTCTGACTCAACAGCAGTCTATCACCAGATTAGAAGCTCAAATAGGATAATTAGTTGAGTCTAACATGAGGAGAGAACTAGATCAATTACCGAACCTACTAATTTCAAACAACTCACCTAATATCCACCAATCACCTGGACCAAGTTATCAATTTAATGTCTCACCTAAGAATCCTTAATTTGAGAATACCAAAGTAACTCCTGAACTTAAAAGCTATAGGATTCTTATGGACCCATACCAAGACCAGGTGAGAGAGGTTAGTACTGATGCTAGCCAAAATAAAAATTTAGAGGAATTGGTAGGAATTGGTTAGTACCGAGACTAACCATATAGAAGAACTCGAGCCAAGAATTAGTATTGATGCTAGTTCCAATTTAAATGAGATAAAAATAGGGAAAAAGAGAATAGATGATTTACCCGAGACTTATAAACCTAATGTCCTATTTCCTTCAACCCTAGAAGCTGGTTCTTCTTACAAAAATCAAGAGGCATGTAATGAAATATCAATGGAGTTATCTAAGCAAGATCATATTAATTTACCTCCAAAATTAAAACAGCCTTTAGTCACCATTCTAGCACCCATTGAACCAAACGTAACTCCTAAAACTCCATTCATGAGTATTTTAGAAAAACAAATAGGAGAAATTCTTAATAAATATGGGTCTGAGAATGGAATCATAAATTATATCCCTAAAATTAATAATGATTATATCAATAATGGGATTATAAATCAACTTTCTGAGATTGGCAATCCAAAACCATTGAAATTTGTCAATCCAATATTCAACATAGGATAGTGAGCTGCATTGTGTCTGGCTGAAGACGGTAAACTTAGCGCTTGTTGGAAGGCAACCCAATATTTAGTTTTTATCTAATTTATCTTTTTAGTTTATTTTTTTTTAGGATAATTTGAATAAGTTGGAGGGAGAGCTCAAATTTTCAAAGGCATGTGCTGGACCAAAAATATACTGAGTTAGGTGTATTCTTCCATGTTCTTTATTACATCCTTTATTTTTTTTTCTCCATTGAGGACAATGTCGATTAAGTTGGGGGGAGAAAAATAAAAATTTTAAAATTTTAAGTCCTCAAAAAAGTTAGTATTTAGTATTTAGACACCTGATTATGCTTAAGAATCAAATTAAACTAAGCATTTTTAAAAAAAATTGATGCACAGATTAGAGAATCTATGAGATATTGAGGAATCAAGTATTAAGAAAATTCAATAAAGAGTTAAGTCTAGAACATAAAAAGTTTTTCCTTGGAGCATTTCTAATTATTTCTACTAGCATCAAAGAAAAGTCTACTTTTTATAGGCTTGTGTAGGGTAACTATACATTTCTTCATATAAAAAATTTATTTTAATAAAATAGTTTTTAAGTACTTCTCACTGAGTAACCGGGCCTCTTTGCCTAAGCAAGCATTGAGTTTCGCATCAAAAGGTGGGAAGGGCAAAGAAGCTCGTTGTAAAGCTAGTCTTAACTCGTAGCCTATTTGATTCGAGCTAGTAAGCCCGAGGGGTATTCTATACCTAGTGCCCTAAAGCCAACTGGTTTGGGAGTCATTGGCCCAAGACTCGCTACATGGATCAAATAGAAAGCTTAAGGAGTTAAGACACTCAATAGTGGTACAACGTTAAAAAAAAAAAAAAATATTGGTTTTCCACCGAGTAACCGGGTCCCGTTGCCTAAGTAAGCAATGATATTCGCATCAAAAAGTGGGCAATGTAAAAATAAAAATTAATAAATGAAGGATGGAAGTAGCAATACACTTGCCTATATGAAAGTTTAGACAAATCAGAGATAAAGGTGGATAATTTAGAAAAAGTTCTAAAAAATTTAATGTTCTTTACTTAATTTTTCTATTGATAAGTATTAATACCCCAATGATATGTCTCATTTAAGCTCTACTGAATATCAATGGCCATTTTGAAAATTGCTTAGGTAAAATTCGAAACTCTAAAGTTAAAAGGTATTTAAAACTAAATTCTTTCTTTACTCGAGGACGAGCAAAGCTTAAGTTGGGGGGTGTGATAAGCATCATAAATTCATCAATAAAAGTATTAATTTATTAATTAATTTATATTAATTTTTAAGAATTATTAATCAATTTATATATAATTTTTAAAAAATTCATATTTTTATTAATTAAAAAATTAATTAAAAAATAATAAAAATTAAAAAATAAAATTTTATTATCAATAGAAAGAGCTCATTTTTTTGATCACAATGAAATAAATTTTAAGTAAAATGGAGCTAAAACGAAAAAGATATGAATTTTTAAAGATATAAAATAAATAAAAATTAAATAAAAAAAGAAAATGGCTCAGCCGGCTCCGTAAGCCGAGCCACCAAGCCAAGCCAAGCCATCAAAGCTGACTCAGCCATTTAAGCCATCAGTCGATCCACGATCCAGGCGTGGACCGCCAGCTCAGCAGAAACCGACGAATCAGAGATTGCCACGTGGCGGACCTAGACCCTTAAAGGGTCCACAGAAATTTATCGCGGCTCATAGGATATTTTGGTCTTTTCACCTAGCGATAAGAGCGTTGATTGGCTATGGTGTGCGGTGCAGTCGATCCATGCGGTCCATGGGAACAGTAATTGCACGATCGGACGGCTGCGGTTGATTGCGGTCAAGATCGGACGGTGGTGGTTATTTTTGGGTTTGATTCAAATTCTATCAGTGATCTGGCACGATCCGATGGCCAAAAAATCAAGTGATGAAGATCCAATGGTCCAGAATACTCCCGATGATGATCAAGACTCCCGAAGCATGATTTGCGGCCAGATTTCATCTATCAACGCGCGATCGGACGGTCAGAATTTAATCCGACCCGATCTGGGCTGATATGCATCCGATTTTGATGATTTTTGGACCGTTGGATTCCTATTGAATGGCCAGATTTCACCAGGCTTATTAGAGTCATATCAGAGCTATTTTGATTCAAATTTTATTCAAATTTTTTTATATTTTGATGATTACAAAGGCTATTAGTCCCACATTGCCTTTAGAAAAAAATATCCAGCCCTCCTAGCTCTATAAAAAGGATCCCAGGCCTCCAGAAATCAACATCTCCGATCAAGGTGAAGCTTTGGTACAGGGCGAAGCCAGGCTATGGGTTAAAGGCTGCTTCGAAGCAATGGATGCCGAGAAGAAGAGCCGAGGCTTCTACACCATCTTTCTGCCAATGCCGATCCAAGATCAGAGATCAGGCTATTTTATTCTTTTTAAATTCTATGTATTTAAATTTTAAAATTTTAATTAATAAAAATTTTATTTTTGCACTTTAATTTCTTGCTTTTTATTTTTATTGTAATTTAATTTCTGCACTTTAAATTATTGCTTTGCAAGTAGATGCTAAGATCTAACTAGTAGATCTTAGTACCAAGTTCAAATTCCTGCACCTTTTAATTTTTGTTTTTTATTTTCCGACTTCACTTTTGATCCCAAAACTCTTCTCTTTTCTTTTTCTTTTATAAAATTAAAGATTTTAAATCTAAAAACACTACCTTCCCTATGGATTCAATTCGACTCACTGCTATCTATGCATTTTTAATTATTTTAAGAAGTTGGATTAAACTGATAAACATGGTGACTTAACAATAACATCGCGTTCCTATCAGATTGTACCAATAGAGAATCTATCTACCTCGATAGACGAGGAGTAGCCCTATGATGATCATGAGAATCAAGTTCATAAGCCCATGGCCATGTCAAGTGAAATAATAGAAAGAGTTTCTATTAAGATTTTTACA
Organism: Cocos nucifera; assembly: GCA_006176705.1. Taxonomy (NCBI): domain Eukaryota; kingdom Viridiplantae; phylum Streptophyta; class Magnoliopsida; order Arecales; family Arecaceae; genus Cocos; species Cocos nucifera. Next base: position 139,711 of record QRFJ01000479.1, on the reverse strand, counting down.
TTAGACTTGAATTGAATGATTAATCATATGATGGATATTAGGATTTGATGAGATTACCTTAACCCCAATCCAGTTAGGGCTCAAGATAGAAGAAATTAATCTCATAGGTAACTGCACCGAGAGGTTCATTTTTAGTTCTGATGGATTGCCATCATATGCTACTAGGTGTCACTGGTAGATTTTGAGAGTAATTAGAATGATTTAGATGATCAATCATACTAGTTGTCTGAATCAAAAAAGTTCTAATCCATCGAAAGATAT
>QRFJ01000479.1:65721-138728 GCA_006176705.1 Cocos nucifera | reverse complement strand
AATATAAAATAAACTAATTATATTATATATCAAAATAATTTACCTTATAGAAGTGTTAATCAAAGTGTTAGTTCAATTCTGCTTAGAGCAATACATATTAACACTAGCAGATTTTTCTATGAAACTAATTGAATCTAATTCAAATCAATTAACTGAGAAGTCCATTATTGATATATCTAGATCAAAAACCCTTATTGTGTGTTACCAGTTAGAGGTTTTGTAGTTCATATGTGAATGAGTATATGTCCGATCTCTATCATCAGATATCATCCAAAAAAAGAATGCCATTTTCACGTCCATTTGCCATATTTCATAATCGAAATAGGCTGCAACGGCAAGCAATGTGCGGATGGATTTTAGCATAGCCACTGGGGAAAAGGTATCCTGATAGTCAATGCCTTCGCATTGACTATAACCTTTTGCCACTAGTCTAGCCTTGAATGTCTCCACATTCCCATCTGCACCAATCTTTCTCTTGAAGATCCATTTACACCCAATAGGTACTATACCTTCTGGTGGATCTACCAAGGTCCAGACTTGGTTTGAGTGCATCGAGTCAATTTCTGACTGCATTGCCTCTAGCCATTTCTCGGAGTCGATATCTGATATCGCCTCATTGTAGGTTTTGGGATCATCACCATGAGCACCATTACCTATGAGGAACATTTTCTCTACTTCCTCTGAAATAATACCTAAGTATCTTTCAGGGGGACGGAAAACTCTTTCCGATCTATGAGGTGGAGGAGGTAGTGTTCTTATTGGCTCAACCTGATTTGGTTCCAATTGGTCCTTAGCTCGTTGTACTTGTGAGACTTTCTCATCAAGCTTGATCTGCTTTCCAATGCCGCTATCTTGAATAAACTATTTTTCAAGAAAGATGGCATGTCGACTCACAATCACATTGTGGTCTTCTGGAATGTAGAAATAGTATCCTAATGACTCTTTAGGATATCCTATGAATCGAGCTCTAAAGGACCTAAACTCTAACTTGTCCGCTTGTTGTCTTTTGACATGAGCCGGACAACCCCAAATTCTGAGATGACTCAGACTTGGTTTCTTACCGTGCCATATCTCATACGGTGTGGTAGGAACGGTTTTAGAGGGAACCCTATTCAGTAGATAAATTGAAGTTAACAATGAAGTGTCCCCAAAGAAAATCAGGGAGGTCTGTGAAGCTCATCATGGATCGGACCATATCCAATAGAGTCCGATTTCTCCGTTCTGAAACCCCGTTGAGTTGAGGTATTTCTGGTGGAGTCCATTGAGAGACTATGCCATTTTCCTTGAGATAGTCTAGGAATTTCCTGGCTAAGGTATTCACCTCCTCGATCTGATCGAAGAACCTTAATGGATTTTTCAGTTTGTTTTTCTACTTCATGTCTGAATTCTTTGAACTTTTCAAAAGCTTCAGACTTGTGTCTCATAAGATACACATACCCATACCTAGACAGATCATCGGTAAAGGATAATGAAGTAGACAAAATTGCCTCTAGCCGGCACATCAAATGGGCCGCACACATCAGTATGTACTAGGGCAAGGAGATCTGTGGCCCTTTCCCCATGTCCAACAAAAGGGAGTTTAGTCATTTTGCCTTGAAGACAAGATTCACAAGTTGGATATGACTCGGAAGTCAATGGACTCAATAGCCCATTTTTCTCCAATTTGTTGATCCTATCTTCTGCTATATGACCTAATCTTAGGTGCCATAGATATCTATCATTTGGACTATCCCTAGGTCGTTTGGCATTCACGTTTTGCTCGATAGTTAGAACATAGATACATCAATATGTAGCTGATAAAGACCATTAATAAGGAAACCATTTGCAATTTTATTTCTTTCATAAAGAATGTTACAATGGTCCTTAAAGAAGGTAATCACATAGCCTTCTTGTGCTAAGCATGAAATAGAAATCAAATTCCTGCTAGCTGCAGGCACATAATAACAGTCTTTTCAAAACTAAGTCTAAACCAGATGGTAATCGAAGAGGGTATGTTCCCACGGCTACTGCAGCAACTCTTGCTCCATTTTACCGATGCGTAGGATCATGTCTCCATCCCTCAGCCTCCTGCTATCCTCAAGACCCTGCATGGAAGTGCACAAGATGAGCACTAGAACCAGAGTCAAGCACCCAACTGGATGTAGAAGAATCGTAAGGTTAGACTCAATAACGAGCATACCTCCAGAAGGACCTTCCTTCTTGTTCTTTAGGGTGGCCAGGTAAGTAGGGCAGTTTCGCTTCCAGTGGCCGTCGCTGTTGCAATGGAAATACTTTTCTTTGACATCGGCCTTTTTCTTCGGTTCTGCCTTCTTCTTCTTTCCTCCTTCCACCTTCTGCTTTTTCGCAGACTTCTTTTTCTTTCCAATAAGACTTTCTTTTGGAAGAAGTCCATTCCATAGCAAGAACTGAGCCTTTAGAACCTTTCATAGAAAGCTCAGCGGTAACCAGCATATTCATTAATTCGGCCAAGAAATTTTGAAGTTTATGCATGTGGTAATTCATGATGAATTGCCCATATGCATCAGTCAAGGATTGCAGAATTAATATCATTCTGCAGATCCAAGTCTAACTTCACACCGAGCTTCTCAAGCTCTTCCAATGTCCTTGATCATTCATCAGACAGTGATCTTGGACTGACTGCCCATCATGCATCTTAGCCTTAAAAAGTCATTTAGTGACTTGATACTTGGCTGCGCGACTCTGTTCACCAAACATCTCCTTGTAGGTGAGCCAACATTTGGTGAAGCAGTCCCGATATCTTCATGTTGGCGCTGGAGCTCATCAGACATCGAGCCCAACATGTAATATCTGGCCTTATTATCTTCGTCTATCCATTTTTCCAGAGACGCTCTCTGTTCAATAGATGGACGGGCTGGTAAGGTGGGAGGGATCCTGGTCCAAAACATGGGTTAACTTCTCGAAACCCAAAATGATTTTGTAGTTCCTGAGCCAATCTTTATAATTGGGTTCGGTCAGTCTATGTGTGTCCAGGATACGTGCTAATGGGTTGGACGCAGATATTTTTCCTATAGAGAGTCAAAGATTCTAGTTAGATACTGTAATTAATGACTTGACCAATTTATTTAGGAATTTTATTTTTAAATAAATTAGCTTTCACTATTTTCTCGGATCCCTACACTCCCTCTGTAGAGATGCAAAAATCTCCATGATTAATGATTTCTAGTGGATGGTGCGGTCTCACCAACTGACTCATCACCTCACCTAACAGTTATTGGTGATGGGTTAGCCAATGAGTGAACAACTCTTGTTCAATGATTCTCTAATCATGGTGCACCCAAACTTGGTCTCTAATTCATGAATCTCACCGTATCCAAAATATTGATCCACTCCTTAGTTAAGTCAGACCCACCATTTGCATAGACTGGATTCCTAATTGAGTCTCTCACCATATCCTGGAATATTGAGCCCAACTCATCCTCCAGCCCATAGCATCCAATGCCTAATAGACATGGTTGCATCTTTTCGGTGCAACTGAGCCACTGTATCCAGCCGAGAACAATCAACCTCGGAAGGGCCCGCACATCTACAATGGTGGAAGACCTCAGACTTAATCTTTTCTTAGGGAGAATTGATTTCAGGTCTCATTAAACTAGACTTGATCATAGTCATAACAATTATGACTAACCTAGTGGCATGGGTTAGCTCGGATTATTGACCACCTCAGATCAGAACTGTGTCAACAGATATGGCCAGGTAAGTGAGACCGGATGGAAGGGAATATGCCATTAACTCGATACAAGAACGCATTCAGGTCGAGTAGCTTCCAATTAAAAATTAGTCGGTCGTATGTGCCAAACTTACCTTAGACACCAAATTGTTGAGTCAGAACCAATTGGGTTAGCCTACAATCCAGACTCTAACCTCTGAGCCTAATTAGGTCTTGCTTGATCATGACTCGATCTTGACCCAGACTTAATCCTATTAGGCTGGTCAATTTAAGCATTGTTGATCCCATCTAACCAACTCTTGATTCGGTTTGATCAACCGCTTAGACCTAATTGAGCTACCCAAGCCCGAACCCAGTATTATGAATATGTCTTAGATCTGAAATTCTTAATTTTAGATCTAATTAATATTCCATAATCTTAATTTTTAATTAAGTAGGGTTCATAAACAAAATATGCACAATAAATCCTAGGGTTTCAGGATCTAGGGTTTTGCAGAAAGTAAGTTTTGGATTTCTGATTAAGGACGAACGCGCAGCACCCCTACACATCATAAGAACACCCCATCGAATGGAAGAGAGGGTCTTTAAACCCTTCTTCATTCTTATGATCGGACGGCCAAGAGGAATGCCTTAATCAGGAACATGCAATACTACAAAATAGTTTTAGATCTATATCATATATCTCATATACAAATTAGATCTAATCATGGCATATTTTGCATACATCTCATGTATCGAATCATGCATGTTTTCAGATCTAAATTATCTCATAATAATCTAAAAAATTAGATTTAAATTGATCTAATCAAAATAAATTCTAATCTAGATAATTATGTAGAACTATTCTACAACTAGTCTAGACATGCATCAATCATATCTCATATGATATTTAAAAATTAAATAATTTTATTTGCTATTTTTTAAGATATTATTATAATAATTATAATATCAAAAAATAATAAATAAATCAATCTAAAATATAATTTAATCAAATTAAATTAAAAATATATGCAAGACTATTCTATAGAACTATTCTATTTTAGAACTAGTCATGCATATTTTCTAATCTTAGATCCAAATCATTTAATTTTAATTTTTTCTAATTTTAGATCTGATCACATCTCATGTGACATCTAAAATTACTTATTTTTTAATTAAAATAAATTTAAAATTAGATCTAAATACTTTTAGAATCTTGGCTCTGATACCAGTTGAAGGAAAATCCTGATTTTCCCGGATTAGGTTCGTTCAGATCTGATCAGATCAAGAGATATATTTTAAAAAAAAATTTCTTTGATCTAGATCAGATTTAAGATATTTTAGATCTAATTATTATTATTTTAAAAATTAAAATAAAATTAGATAAATTAAATTAGATTTAATTTATCTTAAAGTGGGTAATCCTATTACCCGTTGATGATCCTGTAAGCAGCGGAAGGTTCTGGATCTAGCCACGCAAGTGCCTGGCCTCTACCAGTATCCACTTCAGGCTAGATCTAGAGATCCTCTTCTTCTCTATCACATCTCCAAAAATCAGATCTGGATCTGATCTGGAGGATCTTCAAAACTCTTTTCGAAGATCAGCAGTTGTCCTATGCAGCAGTGCAGCCTTCTAGCTTTCAGTCGCCTTTCTTTGATCTGGATCGCACCAACCAAGAATCCAAACACTTTGGATGTGGAGAGGAGAGGGAGAAGGTGGGTTTGGCATGGAGGAAGAGGGGAGAGGCAGCCTTGGGGCATGGGATTTCAATTCTCCAATCATATAATCATTCAATCTGAGTTGGGCGTAGGGTCTTATTTATAGACTGTCTGTGATCCAACTTCTCTTTTTTCCAACCAATCACAACTCTTTGTGAAATCAGATCTAAATCTGATTGGTGGGAATAGAGTCCCCTGGATTCCTCCTTAGAGGGTGCCTAAGACCAGTCAAAGTTGGTTCTTAGGAGAACTCTAATTGGAATCCAAAAAGGAGATGGAGTCCCTGTCCAACAGGGACTCCTGGGCGCCTCTAGCTTGGGCACACGCCAAGGGTGGCATGCGCCCTCTTTCCTTGCCTAGGTTCTGGTAGGGGGACAGGCCCCCACCAGCTCTCCAATAGGTATGTGACACGTGGACAGAAGTCAAAGTGTCAATGGTCAACATTTGACCAGTCAAAGGTAGACTTTTGACCAAAGTCAAAGAACGAGAAATGGCAGGTGACCAAAAATGGCAGGTAATGTCCTATAAAATAAGACAACCTTTTCTGACTTGGACAACCTCCTAGTCAGACCATATGAAGGCCTCTGATTGAGCACAAACTCCTTTGGCTCAGTCAGGACAACTTATTTATGATAGTAAAAGAAGAACGTTAGGTTCAATCGAGTGCTAGCACGATTTTCTTGAACCTAATTGAATCTCATTCAGATCAATTGAACTAGATCAGTTCAATTGATGATCACCAGATTCAAACCCTTGTTTGTGTGACCCAGTTAGGTTCAGTTCTATATGGTAATGGGATATGTCATGATCTCTATCATCGACATCATCGAAACTCCTTTCGATGGATCAGAACTCTTCTGATTCGAACAGCTAGAATGATCGATCATCTAAATCATTCTAATTGCTCCCAAAATCCACCAGTGACACCTAGCAGTATATGGTGGCAACCCATCAGAGCTGAATGCGAACCTCTTGGTGCAGCTACCTATGTGATTAAGTTCTTCTATCTTGAGCTCCAATCAGATTAGGGTTAAGGTGAACTCGTCAAACCCTAGTCTCTGTCATATGATGTAATCATTCGATTCAAGTCCGATGTGAAAATCTAAATAGAAACTCTTTCTATTATTTCACTCTACCATGGCCATGGACTTCTGGACTTGATTCTCATGATCATCATAGGGCTGCTCCTCTACCATCGAGGTAGATAGATTCCATCTTGATGCAATCCAGTTCCTACAATGAACATGTTATAGCCAACATATACCTCAGGATTTTGAATGGCTAGGAGACGTCAAACTATAACACCCTCAAGGGCCGATGCACCTCAGGTCAAAGAATCAGACACACCACTGCAGCATCGAGTCAGTCATTCGACGAGAAGGTAGACTTCCTAATGACTACTCGAGGTGGTCACGCTCAGTGCCCTCATTCTCTAACGAGTACCTATACTCTCGCTCCGGTGTCTCCACACCGTAGACTCAAGACTCATCTACTAAAGAGAAGCGATTGTACACCAACCTTCCAGATCAATCACCATCCTCGTGATGATCCTATGGTCGGGAGCATTTTATGAGTTAATAATGATTATTCATGTCTTAAATTTTCAACTCTTGAAAATATGAATTATCATTACTATTAACTCAAAGGATGTATCACAGACACTAAATACACATATGTGATAGAAAACAATCCATTTTATTAATTATAGTCAAAATTATAATTTTGCCTCTAGAAGTGTATTACAAGTGTCAGCCAATTCTGACTTCTAGGGCACATATATCTAATAATTTTTACATCCATTTGCTATATTTCATAATCAATATAGGCTGCAACAGCAAGCAATATGCGAACAGATTTAAGCATAGCTACTGGCGAAAAGGTATCCTAATAGTCTATACCTTCGTGCTAACTATAACCTTTTGCCAATAATCTAGCTTTGAATGTCTCTACATTTCCATCTATACCAATCTTTCTCTTGTAGATCCATTTACACCCAATAGGTACTATACCTTCTAGTAGATCTACCAAGGTCCAGAATGGGTTTGAGTGCATCGAGTTAATTTCTAACTTCATTGCCTCTAACCATTTCTCGGAGTCAATATCTGATATCACCTCATTATAGGTTTTAGGATCATCACCATGAACTCCATTACCTACGAAGAATATTTTCTCCACTTTCTTTAAAATAGTACCTAAGTACCTCTCAGGAGGATAGGAAATCCTTTCCGATCTTCGAGGTGGAGGAGGTAGTGATTGTATTAGCTCAACCTGATTTGGTTCCAAAGGATCCTTAGCTCTTTGCTCTTGGAAGACTTTCTCCTCTAGCTTAATCTGCTTTCCAATGCCGCCATCTTGAATAAACTATTTTTCAAAAAAGATGGCATGTCAACTCACAATCACATTGTGATCTTCTGGAGTGTAGAAATAATATCCTAATGATTCTTTAGGATATCCTGTGAATCGAGCTCTAAAGGACCTATAGTCTAACTTATACACTTGTTGTCTTTTGATATGAACTGGACAACCTCAAATTTTGAGATGACTCAGACTTGGTTTCTTACCATACCATATCTCATACAGTGTGGTAGGAATGATTTTAGAAAGAACCCTAATCAGTAAATATGTAGTAGTTAATAAACTGTGTCCCCAAAAAAAATTAGAGAGGTCTATGAAGCTCATCATAGATCGGACTATACCTAATAGGGTTCAATTTCTCCATTCTGAAATTTTGTTGAGTTGAGGTATTTAAGATGGAGTCCATTGAGAGACTATGCCATTCTGCTTGAGATAGTCTAGAAATTTTCGACTAAGGTATTCACCTCCTTGATCTGATCGAAGAACCTTAATAGATTTTCTAGTTTGCTCTTCTACTTCATGTCTGAATTCTTTAAACTTTTCAAAGGCTTTAGACTTGTGTCTCATAAGATACACATATCCATACCGAGATAAATCATTGGTAAAGATTATGAAGTAGACAAAATTGCCTCTAGTCAGCACATTAAATGGGCTGCACACATCAGTATGTACTAGGGCAAGTAAATCCATGGCCCTTTCCCCATGTCTCACAAAAAGGAGTTTAGTCATTTTGCCATGAAGACATAATTCACAAATTGGATATGACTCGAAAGTCAATGGATTCAATAGCCCAATTTTCTTCAATATATTAATCCTATCTTCTACTATATGACCTAGTCTAACGTGCCATAGATACCAATCATTTGGACTATCCTTGGGTCGTTTTGATTTTATGGCATTCATATTTTGCTCGATATTAAAAATAGATACATCAATATGTAACTAATAAAGATCGTTAATAAGGAAACCACTTGCAATTTTATTTCTTTCATAAAGAATGTTACAATGGTCCTTAAAAAAACTAATTACATAGCCTTCTTATGCTAAATATGAAATAGAAATCAAATTCCTGCTTGCTGTAGGCACATAATAACAATCCTTGAGTACTAAATCTAAACCAGATGATAATCAAAGAGGGTAGGTTCCTACGGCCACAGCAGTAACCCTTGCTCCATTTTCAATGCATAGGATCATCTCACCATCCCTCAACCTCCTACTATCCTCAAGATCCTGCATGAAAGTACACAAATGAGCACTAGAACCAGAGTCAAGCATCCAACTGGATGCAGAAGAAATCGTAAGGTTAGATTCAATAACAAGCATACCTCCAGAAGGATCTGCCTCCTTCTTATTCTTCAGGGTGGCCAGGTATGTAGGACAGTTTCGCTTTCAGTGGCCGTCAGTATTGCAATAAAAATATTTTTCTTTATCAGCGACCTTCTTCTTCAACTCTACCTTCTTTTTTTTCCTCCTTCTACCTTCTGCTTTTTCACAGACTTTTTCTTCTTTCCAAAAGACTTTCTCTTGGAAGAAGTCTATTCCATAGTAAATATTGAGCCTTTAGAACCTTTCATTGAAAGCTCAGCAGTAACCAGCATATTCATAAGCTCGGCTAGAGTATTTTGTAGTTTATGCATATGATAGCTCATGATGAACTGCTCATATGCATCAGTCAAGGATTGTAGAATTATATCATTCTACAGATTCAGGCCCAACTTCACTCCAAACTTCTCCAACTCTTTCAAGTCCTTGATCATCATCAGACAATGATCTTGGACTGACTACCCATCACGCATTTTAGCCTTGAATAGTCATTTACTGACCTAATATTTTACCGTGCAACTCTGTTCACCAAACATCTCTTGCAGATGAGCGAACATTTGGCGGACAATCTTGATATCTTCATGTTGGCGCTGAAGCTTATCAGACATCGAGCCCAACATATAGTATCTGGTCTTGTTATCTTCATCCGTCCACTTATCAAGAGACACTCTCTGTTCAACAGTTGAACGAGCTGGTAAGGTGGGGGGATCTTGGTCTAATACATGAGTTAACTTCTCAAAATCCAAAACGATTTTGAAGTTTTGGAGCCAATCCTTGTAATTGGGTTCGGTCAGTCTATGAGTATCCAGGATACGTTCTAGTGGGTTGGATGCAGACATTTTATTTTTTCTCTAGAAAGTCAAAGTTTTTAGTTAGATATTGTAATTAAGACTTGACCAATTTATTTAAAAATTTAATTTTTAAATAAATTAGCTTCCACTATTTTCTCGAATCCCAAGACTCAAATCTCCATGATTATAAATTTCTAATGGATGGTGCAGTCCCACTAACTGACTTATCATCTCGTCTAATAGTTATTGGTGATGGATTAGCCAATGAGTGGATAACTCTTGTTCAATGATTCTCTAATTATGGTGCACCCAAACTTGGTCTCTAATTCATGAATCTCATCATGCCCAAAATATTGATCCACTTCTTAATTAAGTCAGATCCACCATTTGCACACATTAGATTCCTAATTGGGTCTCTCACCGTATCCAAAATATTGAGCCTAATTCATCCTCCAGCCTGTAGCATCCAATGCCTAATAAACATGGTTGCATCTTTTCGGTGCAACTGAACCACTATGACCAGCCAAGAATAATCAAACCCAGAAAGGGCCCACATATTTACAATGGTGGAAGACCTTAGATTTAATCTTTTCTTAGGGAGATTTGATTTAGGTCTCTTTAAACTTGATTTACAATTGCCATAACAATTATGACTAACCTAGTAGCATGGGTTAGCTTGGATTGTTAACCACCTTAGATCAGGATTGGATCAACAAATATGGCCATATAAGTGAGATCGGTGGAAGGAATATGCCATTAACTCGATAAGAACGCATTTGAGTCGAGTAGCTCTCAATTAAAAATCAGTCGATCGTATCTGTCAGACTTACCTTAGACACCAAATTATTGAGCTAAAACCAATCAGGTTAGCCTACAATCCAGACTCTAACCATAGAGCCTAATTAGGTCTTAGCTTGATCGATCACTCATGTGATTCAATCTTGATCCAGACTTAATCCTATTAGGCTGGTCAATTTAAACACTCTTGATCCCATCTAACTAACTCTTGATTCGATTTGATCAACCGCTAGACCTAATTGAGCTACCCAAGTCCGAACCCAATTTTATGAATATATCTTAAATCTAAAAATTCTTAATTTTTAGATTTAATATATTTTATAATCTTAATTCTTAATTAAGTTTATGGTTCATAAATAAAATATGTAAATAAAATTCTAGGATTTCAGGATCTAGGATTTTGCAAAAAATAAGTTTTAGATTTCTGATAAGGACGAACGCGCAGCACCCCTACACATCATAAGAACATTCCATCAAATAGGAGGAGAGGGTATTTAAACCCTATTTTATTCTTATGATCGGATGGCCAAGGGGAATGCCTTAATCAGAAATATGAAAACTACAAAACTAGTTAGATCTACATCATATATCTCATATATAAAAATTGATCTAACTATAAACATGTTTTGCATTCATCTTTATGTATCATATCATGCATGTTTTTCAGATCTAAATTATCTCATAATCATCTAAAAAATCAAATTTAAATTGATTATATCAAATTAAAATCTATTCTAGATAATTACGTAGAACTATTCTATAATTAGTCTAAACATGCATTCATCATATCTCATATGAACAAAAATTAAATAACTTTATTTTTTATTTTTTAGATTTTATTATAATATTTATAATATCAAAAATAATAAATAAATAAATTTAAAAATTATAACTTAATCAAATTAAATTATGATCATGCTAGACTATACATAGAATAATTCTATTCTACAACTAGTCATGCATCTTGTACAACTTAGATCTAAATTATTTAATTTTTTTTAATTCTTCTGATTTTAGATCTAATTACATCTTATGTGACATAAAAAATCCTCTAATTATTAGATTAAAATTAAAATAAAATCAGATATAATGAAAAATACAACCTAGCTCTGATACCAGTTGAAGGAAAAAGCTAGTTTTTTGGATCAGGTTCGTTTAGATCTAATTGGATCAAGAGAGATATTTCAAAAAATTTTCTCTTAGATCAAGATTAGATCTGAGACTTTTTAGATTTGATATTATTAATCTAATAAAAAAATAAAATAAAATAAAGAATAAATTAAATATAATTTAATTTAACTTGTTGAGGGTAATCTAATTATCCTGTGATGATCCTGAAATCTGCCTGAGGTTCTAGATCTAGCCACGCAAGTGCCTGGCCTCTATCGGTATCCACTCAGATAAGATCTGAAGATCTTCTTCTTCTTTATCACCTCTCCAAAAATCAGATTTGGATATGATTTTGAAGATCTTCAAAACTCCTTTCAAAGATGTGAGTTGTCTCTTACAGCAGTGCTGCCTTCTTCCTTTTTCCGTCGTTTTTCTCTTACTTGGATCGCACCAAATTGAAGCCAAAAAATTTTTGAGCATGGGTAGGAAAGAGAAGACCTAAAGATGGCATGGAGGAGGGAGAGGGGCAGCCTTATGGCATGGGCAATGGATCAAGCTTCTTAGACCTTGGCGCAAACATGGTTTTTATAGATCCTGTTGCACCATGCAGTGCCACATCATCCCAACCAATCATGGCCTTTTGTGTAATCAGATCTAAATCTGATTGGTGGCATGACATCATCTGATCCAATCATATAAGAGTTCCTCTAAATCATCCTTAGATGGCATCAAGACCAGTCAAAGACAAGTCTTTGGTGCCACCTAGGTAGAAATCCCGAAGCAACTAGAGTCCCATCTGTATGGGACTCCAGATGCTCTATCCATGGGTGCACGCCTCCCTAGGTGTATGCTCCTTATCCATCTACTTTTCAGTAGGTGGATTGGTCCAAAAATTCTCTCCTATGATGGCTTGATACATGGATAGATGTCTAAGTGTCAAAGATCAACATTTGACCAAATGTCCGAAATAAGATTTAGCAGATGATAAAAAATGGCAGATGTTATCTCAAATTCATCTCATAAATTAAGACAATCCTTTTTTAATCTGGACAAACTTCAGTCAGCCCAAGTAAAGGTACCTAAGTGAGCCAAGACGCATTTGTTTCCGTTGAGATAAACTTTAATGATAATTAAAGGAGAACATTAGGCTCAATCATGTGCTAGCATGATTTTCTTGAACCTAATTGAATCTAATTCAAATCAATTGAACTGGATTAGTCCAATTGATAATATCTAGATCGAAATCCTTATTTGTGTGATTCAGTTAGATTCAGTTCTATATAGTAATGAGATATGTCACGATCTCTATCATCGACATCATCGAAACACCTTCCGATGGATCAGAACTTTTCTGATTCAGACATATAGTATGATGGATCATCTAAATCATTCTAATTGCTCTCAAAATCCACCAGTGACATCTAGCAGCATATGGTGGCAATCCATCAAAACTAAAAATGAACCTCTTGGTGTAGTTACCTATGTGTTTAAGTTCTTCTATCTTGAGCTCCGACAGGATTAGGGTTAAGATAATCTTGTCAAACGCTAATATCCGTCATATGATTAATCATTTGATTCAAGTTCAATATGAAAACCTTAATAGAAACTCTTTCTATTATTTCACTCTGCCATGGCCATAGGTTTATGGACTTGATTCTCGTGATCATCATAGGGCTTCTCCTCATCTACCGAGGTAGATAGATCCCCTATCGGTCCAATCCAATTCCTACAATGAACATGCTATAGCCAACATACACCTCAGAATTCCAAATGGCTAGGAGATCGAGTCATGGTGTAGTCAAACTATAATACCCTCAAAGTGAACTATCGATGCACCTCAGATCAAAGAACCAGACACACAACTGTAGCTTTGAGCCAATCATCGATGAGAAGGTAGACTTTCTAATGATTGCTCGAGGTGGTCACGCTCAGTGTCCTCATTCTCTAACGAGTATCTATACTCTCGCTCTGGTATCTCTACACCATAGACTCAAGAATTATCTACTATGAAGAAATGATTGTATGCCAATCTTTCGAATCAAACACCATCCTCATGATGATCCTACAACCAGAAGCATTTTATGAGTTAATAATGAAAATTCATGTCTCAAATTTTCAACTCTTGAAAATAAGAACTATCATTGCCATTAACTCAAGAAATGTATCACAGACACTAAATACACATTGTGATAGAAAATAATTTATTTTATTATTTATAGTTAAAATTATAATTTTATCCTTAGAAGTGTATAACAAGTATCAGCTAATTCTAGCTTCTACGGCACACATATCTAACACTTTCTTTCATTTTTCTTCTAACAAGTCGAGGTTAGCCCTGAGGTCCGATGAGTTTTGCTACTCATTGAATATCATGACTCAAGTTGATGGAAGTTTGAGTTCTATTGGGATGAGTGCTTTCGTTCCAAAAGCCAAGGCAAATGGGGTCTCCCCAGTTGGCAACCTTTGGATAGTTTGGTATGCCTAAAGCACATGATAGAGTTCATCTATCCAAGTCTCCTTCACTCTTTCAAGTCTTGCTTTGATACCTTGCAGTAGGGTTCTATTTGTTACTTCGACTTCTTCATTTGCTTGTGGGTGGATGACTGATGTAAAATGATGGAAGATGTTCAAATCCTCATAGAATTCGATAAATCTTATTCCGATAAACTACCACCCATTATCAGTTATGAGAGTTTGGGGCAGACTAAACTGGCAGATGATTGACTTTCAAACGAAGTCCTGCACCTTGACTTCAATAATTTTTGCCAATGGTTTGGCCTCGATCCATTTGGTGAAGTAATCAATTACAACTAGGAGAAACTTTCATTATCCGAATGCCATTGGAAAGGGGCCAAATATATCCATTCCCCACTGTGTGAATGGCCACGGTGCGCTTAGTGGAGTAAGCTCGGAGGTTGGATGTCTTTGTATGTTTGCATTTCTTTGACAGTAATCACATTTCTTGATATACTCTATGGAATCATGGTACAATATCGGCCAATAGTACTCCTACCGAAGTAGTCTTTGTGACAAGGATCTGGCTCCAACATGACATTCGCAAATTTCTTCATACACTTTCCATAATGTGAAGTTGGCCTCTGAAGGTCGGAAATATCTTAAGAGCGGTAGAGAATACGACCTTTTATACAGCATGCCTTCATATAAAATATATCGAAAAGCCTGATTTTTTAGTTTTAGAGCTTCTTTTGGATCATGAGGGAGAGCTGCATCCTTTAGGTAGGCAACTAGCAGGTCGATCCAGCTCGGTTCGTGCTCTACTTTCATAACAAGCTACGACTCCTCTAAGCTTGGGCACTTTAGAATTTCAAAAAATACTTCTTTGGGTAGTTCGGCCGAAGCTGAAGTGGCCAATTTAGAGAGAAGGTTGGCTCTTATATTCTCCACCCTCAGAATCTATCGAATACTAAAACTATTGAAGGTCAAAGTCAAGTTTTTCACTTTCTCAAGATATTTTATCATGCTTTCCTCCCAAGCTTCATAACTACTGTCGAACTATCCAACCACCAGTTGAAAATCACTGTAGACTTGGAGCCGGTCTGCTTCTAACTCTTTGCCATTTTTAACCTAGCGATCAAAGCTTCATATTTAACCTCATTATTAGTTGCAAGGAATTCGAAGCGTAGTGCATATTCGGCGATGACTCCCTCGGGGTTAACTAAGACCAACCCCATGCCTGCTCTAGCAGCATTTGATGAACCATCCACGTACAGGGCCCAACAGCCTTCGAAAAGGTCGACATTCTCTTCGAGGGGGCTCGACTGCAACCATAGAATTCTGGTTTCATACCGTTCAGACTTGGCTTCATCTGGAATGCTGTATTCTACTACAAAATCTACTAATATCTGAGCTTTGATTGATGGTCGAAATCGATAATTGATGTCAAACTCTGTAAGCTCGATTGCCTATTTTGCAATTCTTTCAGAGGTATCCGTTCGATGAAGAACTGCTTTAATTGATTGATCTGTGAGGACAGTTACAGTATGCCCCTAAAAATAAGGTCGGAATCTTCTGGCAGCAATTAGAAGAGAGTAAGTTAATTTTTTTAACTTAGAGTACCTGATCTCTGCATCCCTCAGAACTCGGCTTATGTAGTAGATCGGTCAGTGCACTTTCGCTTCCTTCTTGACCAAGACCGCCACCAAGGCTGCTAGGGAGACTGCTAGGTATAAGAATAATTCTTCTTCGGGCTCAGGTTTTGCCAGTAGTAGAGGCAAGCTGAGATAATTTTTGAGCTCCTCAAATGCCTGTTGGCATTCTACCGTCCAACAGAAGCTCTTTGGCTATTGAGAACTTGAAAGAAAGACATGCATTGCTCGGCCAATCTTGAGACAAAGCAATTTAGGGATGCCACTTTTCTAGTCAAATACTGAACTTCTTTGATTATTCTTGGAGTGGTCATCTTCTGAATAGCCCAAATTTTTTCTGGATTCATCTCAATCCCACGTCTCGACATCATGAATCCCAAGAACTTCTCCAAGGTCACACCGAAGGCGCATTTGGTCGGATTCAGCTTCATCTTGTACTTCTTAAGTGCGCTGAAGGTCTCTTCAAGGTTGGTGAAGTGATTTATTGAAGCCCGGCTCTTGACGAGCATGTCATCCACATACATCTCCATGTTTCGGTCGATCTGCTCCCTGAAGATTTTATTGATCAGGCGTTGGTATGTTGCCCCAATATTTTTTAGACTGAAAGGTATAATTCTATAATAGTAAAGACCACGGTCAGTAATAAAAGTAGTTTTCTCCTCAACCTCTGGTGCCATCCAAATTTGGTTATATCCAAAAAAGGCATCCATGAAAGTGAGCAATTCATGGCCCAAGGTTGCATCCACCAACTGATCAATCCTGGGTAGGGGGTAGCTATCTTTTGGGCAAGCTTTGTTCAGCTTCTTGAAGTCTATATACATCCTCCACTTGTCGTTTGCCTTTTTGACAAGCACCACATTCGAGATCCAACTTAGGTAGTTAACTTCCTGGATGAATCTAGCCATGAGGAGCTTATCGACTTATTCTGCAATTGCTTTCTGCCTCTCCAGAGCATGGCTATGCATCTTCTCTTTTACTAGCCGACACTTAGGATCAATAGCTAGCCGATGTTCCATGACCTCGACATCGATTCCCGGCATATCTATTGGAACCCAGGCAAAGACATCTACGTTCTTTCGAAGGAAGGAGATGAGTTGCTCTCAAACCTCATCCCCCAAGTTGGAATCGATCTGCATAGTATGTTCTGCATCTCATCATCTAAGGACAAGGCTATAAGGTCTTCCATAGGCTTGCCCCACTCCTCCGTAAAGCCATCGTGGACATCCAGTCCATCAATAGGACAAAGGTCGGGTTGGATATTTTTCTATAGGGCAATGGAGTAACAGTACCTTGCTAAGGCCTGGTCTCCCCTAATCTCTCCAATTCTACAGCTCATTAGAAACTTCACCTTTAAGTAATAGGTTCATACCATAGCTCAGAGTGCGTTCAAACCAAGTCAGCCAAGAATAGTGTTGTAAGCAGATGGAGCTTTTATTAATAGAAAATCAACCTACACTCTGGCCAGCCTTGGGTGTTGCCCTGTAGCCACAGTCAGAGTTATTTGCCCTCAACTAGCACGGCATCGCTAGTGAAGCCTACCAACGGAAAGTTCATAGGTCCCAAGTGATTATTAGGTAAAGATATTTTTGAGAAAACATCGTAAAATAAAATATCAACAGAGCTTCCATTATCTATCAGAACGCTGTGCACATCATAGTTAGCAATGTTTAAAGAGATTACAACCACGTCATTATGCGGGAATTGAACTTCTTGGGCATCTTCATTGGTGAAAGCAATGGACTTCTTAGTTCTCTGCCTCTTCCCAAGTTTTGTTGGTCTGCTAGCCTCCTCTCACCAAAGTCCCCTAGAGATGGTATTGATGATGCCGAGGGATGGTCGATCTGGCCCCTGCTCCTCCCTTCTTGGTGGTTCTGGCTGCAGTAGTGCCCTCAATCAATTTTCCTGCCCTTTAGGCCGATGTTGTAGGAATCGACCGAGCCTGCCTCATCTGATGAGCTCCTCAATCTCGTCTTAGAGCTAGATACATTCTTCTATATCATGACCATGGTCATGATGATAGAGGCAATACTTGTTAGGATTGTGCATGCCGGAGTGAGAGCGCATCCTCTTCGGCCTAGGCAGTTGCTTTTTGATCTCCATAAGTACTTACATTTACAGAGCATTGAGGGGGGCATAGTTGTGGAACCTTCGAAGGGGGGAGCCCCATCATAACCTTCTGTCAGGGCTTCCTTACTTTCGAGCCCGGAGAGAAGTTCAAGCTCGCTTGTGCTCAAGGAGAGTTCGGGAGCATGACCGAGCTTCACTCAGCTTTTCATCCTTAGTGAGCCTACCCGGCTCGCCAATTCACCACTCTCCAGCAGCTTCATTGTCCTTGGCCTTGAAGTCCTCTTCCGCTCGGGCATACCCCTCAACCCGAGCCAGCATATCAATAAAATTCTTAGGGTACTTCTTCTCCAGAAAAAATAATAGATTATTCTTCTGAAGGCCATCCTTTAATGTGGCCATTGCAATAAATTGGTCTAGGTTTCGGACCTCCAATGCAGTAGCATTGAAATGGTTGACATAAGCTCGGATGGATTCTCCCTCTTGCTGCTTGATGTTAGTGAGGGATTTCGAGCCTCACCTAGGATGGTGGCTACTAACAAAATAAGCCATAAACTGATGGTCAAAAGAGAAGATAGTATTTGATTAGAGGGTCGAGCATCAATTCCTAGCTGTCCCTTTCAAAGTAGACGAAAAAGCTCGGCACAGGATGGCATCGAGCATGCCATGAAGCAGCATCATTATTCAAAAGGCCTCTAAATGGTCAATCGGATCGGAGGTCCCATCATAGCTCTCGAAATGGAGAGCTTAAAGTTCAGCAGGATCGGTTCCTACATGATGCGGTGAGAAAAAGGAGGGTCGGTACATATGTCATTATCATGGAAGGGAGGAGCACAGCGGAGTTCTTCGATCTGTCAGTTCATCTCTTGTAGTTTTTGATTCAGATCCTTTTGATCACGGATCTCCAAGATCTTTTGGCCAAATGGGGGTAAAGTCTCCCTAGGGATAGAGACATGATCAGAGCAAGGGCTCTCAGTCCTCTGCTTCTCCTTTTTGAAGGTTACCGATTGACTAGCCCAAGTTGGCCATCCCCAGATCGGATCATAGGGTTCTAAAGAAGCCTATTCTGACTGAATCGGTGCCAGAGGCTGCTGCTACCACATGGCTTGCACCGCTTTTGTGAGGCCGCAAACCTGCTGCACTAGCAGTTGAACTGCTTTGCATCCACCATTGCTGCAGGTGGAGCTTGAGTTGTTAGAGAAGAAGCAGGGGCGGGTAGATCTAGATGGGATTTGGCTGTGGAGGCCATCGACCATCGGGTTGAAGCCTTCCTAGGGGGCATCCTTCTCAGGAAGGAGAACTAAGACGGAGAAGAAGGGAGATCTCTGCTGAGCACTCCTTTAAGAACAAAGGAACCGTGCCCCTCCTAGCGCCAATTCTGTTGGTGTGAAATTTGGTTGACTTTGGATTTGAAGCTGGAGTCGGAGAAGATGAGGTCACCATTGGTGACTTGCAAAATAAGTCTCATCCAGAGTTGGGGGTGGTGGCTCCAACAAGATCCTTCGATGATCAAGTTAGCTCTTTCGACCAATAGAAATGGAGTGCTCAGAAAGATTTAGAGTAGAGTTTTAAGTAAAAAATGAGAGCTTAGAGAAGAAAGCGTATTTGGATGGTCTCTTATATAGGCAGAGCCTATAACAAACAGATAGTGATAGTTATAACCGTCTGGTAGTGGGCCATTCGGGGTCATGTAAAGTTTGTAATGGAGGGTAGTGTTTGTTGTCGCGACGTGCCAGTCCGTTGAGATTTAATAGTCGAAGTTCGGAGGAGTAGACGTTAGTTGGTGACTAATCTTTGAGTTACATCAATACCAGGGGAGCTCGGACTTCTCTTAAGCAGTATGTGGGTGAGTTAATTCATGCCGTGTGGAGTCAGATTCATGCAGAGACCTTCCTAGATAACTATGAAAAGTTTGGCCAGGAGTTCGGAAGGAGTTCAGCCATTGGAGCAGTTCGGAAGGAGTTTGGCTACTGGAGGAGTCCAGAAGGAGTTTGACTACATGAGGAGTTCAAAAGAAGTTCCCTGGAGAAGTCTGAAAGAAGTTCGATTGTTGGAGAAGTTCGAAAGGAGTTTGCTGGAGAAGTTCGGTCAGTTTTCAAGCTGGTCAGGCCAGACCATTTGCTACCTATGCAACTGCTTCCACTGTTCAAATTCGTCCGAATAAAGTTTGACCATAGGAGGGCCGACCGCTTGGAGATGAGGAGTTCGGCCGCTTTGACTGCAGGAGGTCCACCAGGTATAATAAAGCACAAAAGCTCATTCAAAATCTCTCTAAGACTGAACATTTAGCCAGAATTTGGCGGGAACGGGTTTATCCCTAATAGTAACCATGGGCCAGGGTTCTAAGAATGTTGCTTTGCATATATTCGACCTATCCGAATGTCGCAAACCATTGCTAGATGGTTACTTCGACTGATACAAAAATTAGTTTTTGTGCTATTGGCTTAGATTCGAACCTATAGGGTCACACATATTAGAGGTTGTAACTTAATTAAATGGTTAATCGATGATTGAGAATCATTTTGAGGTCAAACATTCAATGCAATTGATGTTTGACCTAATGCAAGTATTGCAGGAGGATCGATTAGCAATTAGATTGCTAATTCGCTTAATTTGATTGAGAAATTGGGCTAAAATCAAGTTTAATTGAATTAGATTCAATTAGAATTGGTTTGGACTTAATTGGATTAAGTCTAATTGATTTATTGAATAAGCCAATTTTAAGGAAAAACAAGTTCTTGTTAGACTAGGACTTGAGTGCACCTAATTCCAAATTGATTTAGAATTTAAATCAGATTTAAATATAATTTAAACCTGATTTAATTAGACTCCTAGTTGGACTAGGATCATTCTTAATTAGATTGCATTTAATCTGATTTAAATGAGATTTAAATTAGGTTCAAACTTATTTTGACCTAGTCAAATAGGAGGAGTCCCAGTTGAATTGGGACTCTCTCACTTTCCTTGCGCCTAAGAAAAGCCAACACCCCACATTAATTCTAGATTTTACATGAATTATTCTTCACTCAAAGATGGTATCCGATGCCCCAATATCTGGTGGATTTCAAATGATATTTGACTTGGTCAAATATGAGAATTTGTTATGCATAAGATAGAGTCCAAGATCTCTCAAACTCTCTCCTTCTCTTGCATCCTTTTTCCCATGCCATATTATTTTTTGTTTGCCCCTTTCTTTCCAAATTTTGGGCGATGGTTTAAGGTATCTCACGCACAAAATTATGGGGAGGCATCCAACCCTGGGAATTTGTTATGCATGAGATAGAGTCCAAGATCTCTCAAACTCTCTCCCTCTCTTGCATCCTTTTTCCCATGCCATATTATTTTTTGTTTGCCCCTTTCTTTCCAAATTTTGGGTGGTGGTTTAAGGTATCTCACGCACAAAATTATGGGGAGGCATCCAAAAGTTGGACGCCCCCCAATCTCCTTCTTGTTTCCTTGTTTAATTAGGTCAATTTGACCTAGTCTTCCTATATTCCTGGATGCCACCTAATAGTTTTGAGGCATCAAAAATTTTTAATTTTTCCATGATGAAACAAATAGAAGAAAAGAAGGGTTGGTGTGGGGATTATGGGCACCTACTTTCTCAAAGAAAATCCTTCAATTATGACATCAAAGATTGATGTCCTAAAGAGACAAGGTAAGAGAAAAGATTGTCTTCTCTTATGATTTTGTTCAAAAATCTTTATCCTTTATTTTTGATCTATTTTTATATGATAAAAATCTAAGAGAGAGAGGATGAGGATGTGGGGATCTGTGCTCTAAGATGTTGGGGCATGAAGATCAATTTTGGACATGATCTGATCATGTTCTGATGAGAGAAGAAAAGGAGAAGATGGTCTTCTCTTACGGTTTATTTGAGAATCCTTCTTCTCTATATTTTTGTATGATTTTCTATAAGAAAAATCAGAGTGTGTGAGATCTAAAAATATGAGAAAAGCCTAAGAGAGAAGGTCTTTCTTTTATCCTAGCATAAGGATGTTTTCAGGACATCAGTCGTTGATGTCCTGAAAAAAAAGATTTGTCTTCTCTTAGGAGTCTTTTCTGATGTATTTTATTTCAAATTTATAGGAGATCCAAAGATTGGATTTTTTTCCTAATCCTTCTCTTATTCTTCATCTCTTGGAATGTCCAAGAGATCCAAAGAATAAATTTAGATTAACCATCCGGAGGGATCCGCGAGAAGCTAGTACTTCGAGCGGATCTTCGTACGATGAATCTTCAATTTTGTTGCAGTCTCGTGTGGATCTCCTATAGAGACCGGACGCGTGTGTGGCTCTAAAGATAACAACAAAAATTAACTATGGAGTTCTCGACCCACGCAAGGTAAGAGATATGATCTCTCCTCTCATCTAGATGTGATCTAGGTTTCAGATCTAGAATCATTTTAGATCTAGGATATTGATTTGATCAATACCAAACCCTTTTAATTTCAGATTTAAAATGCATTATGACATGTTATAGATCCTAGCTGTAGGATTTAGTAATTTGATTATATGCATTTGTAGATTAAATGGTTTAATCTGCATGTTCCATTGCGTTATTTTTAAAAAAGTTTTTGAAATTCATGCATGAAACTCTACATATTTTCCATCAGTGGTATCAGAGCATCTAAGTTCTTTTATAACATGTTCATATGTACTTGAGGATAAATATAAAAATTAAAATTAATTAAAGATCACACATACTGCCATGAGGTTGTCCTGTTATAAGGTTAATCCCTTACAATGGAAAGGTTATCCTAGTATGTGCTGATCTGAATGTAAATCATGAACTAGTTAAGATCTAAGAAATTTATGATTCAATTTTTTAATTTTACATCTAAAATTAAATAGATGTTAGATCTATTTTAGATTATTTAGATTAGATCTAAATAATATCGGATTGCACATACTGTTATAAGATTGTCCTGCTGTAAGGTTTATCCCTTATAGTGGAAAAATTGTCCTAGTATGTACTGATCCAAATAATCTAAATCATAAATATGTTAGATGAGATCTAAAATAATTTATGATTTATTTTTAGATTTTAAATCTAATTTTAAATGATTTATGATCTGATCCATATGATGTATTTTATGTTTAGATCTAGATCCTATTGTTACATATGTCAATATGTATCTTTTATTTTGAATCTAGAATGTATATGATATATTTATTTTATAGAATTTAAATTAAAAACTTACTTTTTGCAAAATCCTAGATTCGAAACCCTAGGATAAGATCAAAATATTAAAACAAATCAGATCTAAAACCATATATTGAATATGATTCAATGTAAATTGTTTATAATTTGAAAATGTTTCAAATAATCAAATCAAAAATTAGTTCGAAGATTTCATAAACCTAAACCCATAAGCTTTGAACTTAATTGAGAATTAAATGATTGTTTACGATCTAGGTTTGTGATTTGAAGATCCTAAGATAATTTCATAAAATATGGGTTAATGAATAATGGGTTAGCTTTGATCAGGTCCTTAACTGGGTTAGACCTAGGGTTAGATTAAATACGAAATTAGTTAAGAACTTGATCAAACCTAATTAATAGTTAATTAGGATTAGGTCATTTCTATAAACCACTTTAATAGTTGTAGTTGATCAAAGTCCATACATCTAACAAATGGATACTAATCATGGCTCAGTGGTCGAGCCCGAGTCTTTAGACAAACCAAATCAAAACTGATAAATCGATTGTTGTCTAAGATAAGTCTGACATCCTAGATCGGTAGTTTTTAATAGGCAGCCAGCTTACCTAGTCATTTTTGATGGTGTCTAAGACAAGCCTTGACAGACTCTTCCATCAATCTTACTTACCTGACCAATGTGGTTAATCAGATTTTGATTAGGTTGCTCATTGATTCGAGCTAACCCATGTCACATAGAAAATCAGTGAGACTGATTTTATTTAGTGAGACTGATTTAGGTGCCCATGGACTAAAATTGATCCTAGTTCTTATTGATGACTTGAGAAATTAGTGGAAGGACTTGACTTGGTGAAGTCAGTGAGAGCAAATTGATCTATGTACTTTCTATTCTTAAATCACTAATAATTTAAATTTTCTAAAATTATTAGGTCCTTAAAATGACAAAGTTATGGAGATAACTGAGTCATAGCCTTCCATTAAGTTAGATGATAATGGGTCTATTAACTCAATAATCATTGGAGGCCCAAAGGCCTGATGCTTATTGACTAATGGAATTATCATTCACAATATGATAACTTGGAAGTATCTCTCTAATGGTGGTTAGGTTGGCCAACCAAAATTGGGTCTAATCATTCGTTGATTAGATGCACCAAGTATAGTCATATTAATGGTTGGACCTAACCGGATCCTTACAGTGGAGGCCAAAGCCTACTGATTAAGTTTTTGGGGCAAAATTATATTACTAAAAATGATTTAGAGAAATAATTGGTTATGAACCTATCCTTAGACGTATATGGGTTGGCCAACCAAAGTTGGGCTTGTGTGCAGTCTATGTGGATTCTAGTACCTACTAGAAAATTATAGTAATTTTTCAAATTGAAGGTAAAGACTACCAATTCGAATAAAATAGTGAAAGAACCTTAAGACTAAAGTCCAAATCTCTAGGCTTAATATAATTCATGTACTTAGGTCTATGTTTTCTTATAAAATAAGGCTAAACCCTAATTGCTCTAATCATTGTTAGACAGTGATAACTCATGGGACCCAACTTTGATAATTAGTATCGAAAGTTGAAATTGGTTTAGTAGTATGAATTGGTTCGTATTAGAACTTCTAAGCCCAGTTAAAATAATTAGTCCAAAATTGATCCAAATCAGGCATAGTGCTTCTACTGTTTAGAAGCTAGATCATAGGATGAAGAATTATCTTGCTTTTCTTGACCATAACAGGCTGAACAAGAGAAAGAAATAAGAGTTGCTCATTAAGGATGTTATATGATAACACCTTAAAATTTCTCTATATGTCATTCTACTATCTGGGTATTAGATACTGATGGTCTTATGCAATTTATTGCAAGGACTATAGGAAAGTTGAATGTTTAAAAATGATAAGAGATACCTAAATGTTAGGAATGGAAGTCCTGTTCCAATCTTAGCTTTAGAAATTATCAAGCTTATTTTTAAAAGATATCATTTTGAGTGATTATCATCATTGTCCATCATTTATGATAAATGTGATCTCTATTGACCTTTTGGTCAGAGATGGTTGTCATTTATCAATAAAAAGGATTATTGTGATATTATTATGAATAATATTATAATAATACATGATCAATAAAAAATGATATTTAACATTTAAACAGCCTGTTAAGTATAATATACACATTTAATAAACACCCAAGTTAGATTATGTCATGGATGTCTATCTTTGGCATTATAGGCTTAGTCATCTTGACAAAAATAAGATAAACATGTTAGCTTGAGAGGAAAACCTCGACATCAATGATTGTGAATCATTGATAACCTATGAGTCTTATCTTCTTAGGAAGATGACAAAGTCACCTTTTATTGAAAAAAGTAAAGGAGCTGATAAAGTTCTAAGTCTCATACATAGTGATGTATATGGACCTATGAACTTAAGTGCCAAAGGAAGATATTAATATTTCATTATAGATAATCTATCTTGGCATGGGTACGCCTGGCTTGAATCATTTGAAATGTTCAAATGATTCAATAATGAAATTAGAGAACAAACTAAAAATGGTATTGAAACTCTTCGATCAGATCGAAGAGGTGAATACTTATCCAGTGAGTTTGTGACATATCTAGGAGAGAATAGGATTCTCTCTCAACAGATTTCTTTTTGGAACATAGTGTATCTAAAAGGAGAAGTTAAACTTTGTTAGAAATGGTTTAATCCATAATAAGATTTACTTATCTGCCTTTTTTAAGGTTATGCTCTTGTAACTACTAATTTTACTCTGAATATATATCAAGTAAATCTACTGTAAATCTCCATATGGAATATGGATTGGGTGTAGACCCAGACTCTTTCATCTTTAGGTTTAGGATTGATCGGCCTATGTCATAAGTTTGCATACAGATAAACTTAAATCTTGGTCCAATAGGTGTTTAAGGATTAATAATTCTACCATGCTGAAGAACATAAGATGTTCATCAGCAATATAGCATTCCTTTTGAAAAGAAGTTTCTTAGAGAAGAAATTGATGCTTGTCAAGTTAAACTTGGGAAAGTTTGACTAAGTAGAAAAAAACCGACATAATCTAGTAAATCTATAGAACTGGATTTGATCAGATCTAATTTGGAGCCCATTCAAGTGGCACCCTTAAGAAGATTTGGTAAAGTACTACGTTAGCTAGATAGATACTTCAATATCTAGGTCTGGGATAGCAATCCTATTGACCTCGATAAGAACAATAAGGATCCGATCTCCTATAGGGATGCAATGCAGTGGTCTGACTGTGAGAAGTGGCTTGAAGTCATATAATCTAAATTAAAATCTATGAAAATCAATAGTGTATGGACACTAGATGATTCACCTGAAGGGATAAAACCCATTGGGTGTGATTGGATTTTCAAAAAGATTGGAGTAGCGTACATGGGAAGGTAAAAACCTATAAAGCCCATTTGGCTATTATCTTAGTTTTGGAATATATGTTTTGAATGTATGTCTTTGTTGTGAATAAAGATAAACCCTGCATTTATAAGTGGGCAAAATATTCTGTAGTGTTATTCCTTGTGTTGTCTGTGGATAAAGTTTTCTTAATCGAAAATGGTATTCCAACATTGCAAGGAATAAAGATTTAGCGGTCATCTATTTTTTTTCATGTTCAAAATTAGATATGATATACTCACTAATGTAGTGAGTAGATACCAGTTTGATCTAAGTATGAACCACTGGAAGATTGTATGGACAATCCCTAAGTATTTGAAAAATACTAAGGTCTAGTAACTCAAATATGGAAATACTAACTTAAAACATGTGAATGTTTTAATTTCAGTTAGAATAAGATGACAATAAGAAAATATCGGATCACACCCCAATTGCAGGAGCAATCTGCTGGAAAGGTTCCAAGCAGGACATTATAGCCTATTCAGTTAGTGATGTAGAGTACATCATGGCATATGATGCTGTCATATAAGCTATGTAGTTGTTGAGATTCATTAGCAGGTTGAGAGTGGCAACCTTCATCGATGGTTTAGTCCTATTGTAGCATTAGAGCCATAGCTCAGACTAAAGAATCGAAGGACCAGCATATTCTGCATCGCTATCACCTTTGATTTTAGATCAGGGTGACGTCGATCTTTGAAAGATCGATGAAAAAGAACTTGACTGACCTATTTCACTACTACAAAAAAGGGCTACAACAGCAGTTCGTAACTACTGTCGTAGCCCAAAAAATTGCTATCATAGACTATGGCAGCGATTTTCTAAGCACTGTTACTGCGATCATCGCTATAGCTCTATGGCAGCAGTTGTTGCAGCGGTTGTTTGAACCACTACCATAGATAGCCTATTACAGCGATTTATAAACTACTGCAATAGGTCGACCTATAGCAGCAGTTATGTAACCACTACCATAAATTATCTATAGCATCGATTACATAACCACTGCCATAGGTAATCTATAGCAGCAGTTTCTTAACCGCTGCCATAGGTCTAATGCAGCGGTTAACACCGTTTGCATCAGGAATCTATGGTAACGATTGGCACGGATATGGCAACGATTATAAAACTGCTACCGTAGTTCTTAAATAATTAAAAAAATAAAATTTTTATTTTTTTATATATTTTATCTAATAAATATAGATATATAATACAAGAAAATATAATAAACACAAAAATTATTCTGAAATGCTAAAATTTTATTACCGAATAAAATTTATTATAATATTTTTCAAAAAAAATAAAATACATCAAAAGTCTCCTAAATCTACATCGTCGTCGTCGT
Organism: Cocos nucifera; assembly: GCA_006176705.1. Lineage (NCBI taxonomy): Eukaryota > Viridiplantae > Streptophyta > Magnoliopsida > Arecales > Arecaceae > Cocos > Cocos nucifera. The sequence continues at coordinate 110,881 of QRFJ01000479.1, read as the reverse complement.
CGTCGTCGTCGGGAGCTAGAGCAAGAGTTGGAGCTGAAGCTAGCCGAAGCCGAAGCTGGAGTCGGAGCCGGAGCTAGAGCTGGAATGCGGGCCAACATATCTTCGAAGCCTGTGACTCCAAAATGTACACTGAGCATCGACATCATGTCTCTCACGATGCCCTCCAGATGAGATGCGAGCTCCTCAACCCGATCTGCCCACATCGCAGCATGATCTGCCTGTGCCAATGCCTCCTCAAGCTCCTTCCGACTAACAACACCGGATCTAGGCCTACATCTTAGTAGCTTGTCGGCGTGTGTTTGGGCCTGCATCGGATCCTCCTAAAGTGCTCAGGCCCTAAGACCTGAGACAGATGGTCATGGGGCCCAGAAGTATCCAGAACCTCACACGCGAGCGCATCTAACTGATCTTATAATTATAAATTAAAATAAAATTTTATAAAAAATGTTATAATACTAATCATATATACTAATATATTTAATACTTACAAAAATATGCCCGATCGCGGCATTCATCGACCTGCCTGTCTTGTCCGTGCGGCTGGATCGAAAGATCTCGCTATGATTGGACATCACTCCATCTCTCATCAGCTATAATAAAAAATAAATTTATTAGAAAGATGATAAAAAAATATGAATTTAATTTATCTAGTAAGATTTAGAATTAATTATCACTCTATGCACACGATTGGCCATAGACTCGTGGCCTAGAGTGTGCATATACTCCTAGGCTGCACAGTTCTCCCGGTTCTGACGGAAGGTAGTCTAACAAGTATTCAAATAAATAATAAATATTTAAAAAATATTTAAATAAAACTTTAAGCGTATTGAAAAATTCAAAAGTTAGAAATTTTATCTCAAACTTTTGACTCCTCCAATGTCTAACCATCCTCTCCCACTGACTCAGAGAATAGTCCTATATCCAGGAAACAAGCTCCTCTAGAGTGTCTTATCGATGCTTAAGCCATCCTCTATGGAGCATGACCTTATAACCCTGGTATAACTCTCTGATCTTCTTTAGTCGAGCATCTTGAGCCCTCTCGTGATCGAAAAAGTCATACCTCTTATTCACAAATTTATCAAAAATTAGTTATAAAATTATTCTAATCAAACATATGTAGTGTAAACATATAAAATGCATAAATATAACTAAGAAGCACGTACTTACCCATATCTCCTCCCATACCCAATCCCTAACGGCAGCATCCATCAAATGCCAGTCTCTGGGCTCTACAGAAATGATGTCCGACCGCCTCACAAGCACTCCAAAAAAGGAATGCATCTCCTGCATGGTCTCTCCTACTAGCCTTTCCTCTGCATCATACTGCACCATCACCAGATGCTGGCGGTTCCACACATGTGCCATATATGTCGGATCACAAAATATCCAATTTGATGATGCACCTATAATGCAAATACATTATGCAAATATATAAGTGTACAAATACTATATAAAAAATAAAGTTGTGCTAATATAATAAAAACGTACACTCAAATACCTGCGATGGTAGAGGCTCAGCTGTCGATGGAGTAGATGCCGTCGGTGGAGTAGATGCCGACGGTGGAGGTCCCTGAGCAGTCGATGTCGAGGTGGATGGAGTATGCTTCGATTGCTCCTCGGATGCTGAACTGCGTGTAACCCGCCAAGAGGTAGGGGTGAAAGCTAAATGGTATTTCAGTGCCATCGTGACTTGTAACGTTAATGAACATTAATCAATATAACATCGAGACATATCAAATTCTATTTGCTCAAAAGCTGAGCTAGCTCCATGCCTGAGATATTCGGTTAGGGTCCTACTGTTAGATATATGTGCTCTAAAAGCCAGAATTAGCTGACACTTATAATATACTACTAAGGGCAAAATTGTAATTTTGACTAATATCAATAAAATAGATTATTTTCTATCACATATGTGTATTTAGTGTCTGTGATACATCCTTTGAGTTAATGGTAATGATAATTCATATTTTCAAGAGTTGAAAATTTAAGATATGAATAATCATTGTTAACTCATAAAATGCTCCCGACCATAGGATCATCACGAGGATGGTGATTGATCCGGAAGGTTGGTATACAATCGCTTCTCTTTAGTAGATGAGTCTTGAGTCTACGGTGTGGAGATACCAGAGTGAGAGTATAGGTACTCGTTAAAGAATGAGGGCACTGAGCGTGACCACCTCGAGTAGTCATTAGGGAGTCTACCTTCTCGTCAATGACTGACTCGATGCTATAGTAGTGTGTCTGGATTCTTTGACCTGAGATGCATCGGTAGTTCACCTTGAGGGTGTTATAGTTTGACTACACCATTACTCGATCTCCTAGCCATTCGGAAACCCTGAGGTGTATGTTGGCTATAGCATGTTCATTGTAGGAACTGGATAGCATCAAGATGGAATCTATCTACCTCGGTGGTAGAGGAGCAGCCCTATGATGATCATGAGAATCAAGTCCAGAAGTCCATGGCCATGGCAGAGTGAAATAATAGAAAGAGTTTCTATTTAGATTTTCACATCGGACTTGAATCGAATGATTACATCATATGATAGAAACTAGGGTTTGACGAGTTCACCTTAACCCTAATCTGATCGGGGCTCAAGATAGAAGAACTTAATCACACAGGTAGCTACACCAAGAGGTTCGCATTCAGCTCTGATGGGATTGCCACCATATACTGCTAGGTGTCACTGGTGGATTTTGGGAGCAATTAGAATGATTTAGATGATCGATCATTCTAGCTGTTCGAATCAGAAGAGTTCTGATCCATCGAAAGGAGTTTCGATGATGTCGATGATAGAGATCATGACATATCCCATTACCATATAGAACTGAAACCTAACTGGATCACACAAACAAGGGTTTGAATCTGGTGATCATCAATTAAACTGATCCAGTTCAATTGATCTGAATGAGATTCAATTAGGTTCAAGGAAATCGTGCTAGCACTCGATTGAACCTAACGTTCTTCTTTTGCTATCATAAATTAGTTGTCCTGACTGAGCCAAAGGAGTTTGTGCTCAATCAGAGGCCTTCATATGGTCTGACTGGAGGTTGTCCAAGTCAGAAAAGGGTTGTCTTATTTTGTAAGACAATACCTACCATTTTTGGTCACCTACCATTTCTCGTCCTTTGACTTTGGTCAAAAGTTGACCTTTGACTGGTCAATGTTGACCATTGACACTTTGACTTCTATCCACATGTCACACACCTATTTGAGAACTGGTGGGGGCCTATCCTCCTACCAGAACTTGGCAAGGAGGAGGGCGTATGCCACCCTTGGCGTGTGTCCAAGTAGGAGGCGCCCAGGATTCCCTGTTGGATAGGGACTCCATCTTCCTTTTGGATTCCGATTAGACTTCTCCTAAGAACCAAGTTTGACTGGTCTTAGGCACCATCTAAGGAGAAATCCAAGGGACTCTATTTCCACCAATCAGATTTAGATCTGATTTCATAAAGGGTTGTGATTAGTTGGGAAGAAGAGGAGTTGGATCACGCATAGTCTATAAATAAGACCCTGCGCCCAACCTAAAGAGCATTGAAAATTCTCCATGCCCCAAGGCTGTCTCCCTCCTCCTCCTCCATGCCAAGTCCATCTTCTCCCTCTCCTCTCCATGCCCAAAGGTGTTTGGACCTTGGTTGGTGACAGATTGAAAGAGAAAGCGACTAAAAATAGAAGGTGGCACTACTGCAAAGACGACTGCTGATCTTCAAGGGAGTTTTGAAGATCCTTCAGATCAGATCCAGATCTAATTTGAGGTATGATAGAGAAGAAGAGAATCTCTTAGATCCAATCCGAGTGGATACGTAGAGGCCAGGCACTTGCGTGGCTAGATCTAGAAACTTCTGCTGCAATAGTGATCATCACGGGTAATAGATTACCCACATCAAGTAAGTTAAATCTGATATTAATTTATCTACATTTTATTTTAATTTTTAAAATAATAGTAATTAGATCTGAAATATCTTAGATCTGATCTAGATCAAAGAGAAAAATTTTTGTAATATATCTCTTGATCTAATCAGATCTGAACGAACCTGATTCGGAAAATCAGGATTTTTCTTCAACTAGTATCAGAGCCAAGGTTCTAAAAGTGTTTAGATCTAATTTTAAATTTATTTTAATTAAAAAATAAATGATTTCAGATGTCACATGAGATGTGATCAGATCTGAAATCAAAAAAAATTAAAATTAAATGATTAGGATCTAAGATTAGAAAATATGCATGACTAGTTCTAAAATAGAATAGTTCTATAGAATAGTCTTGCAAGTTTTCAATTTAATTTGATTAAATAATATTTTAGATCTATTTATTTATTATTTTTTTATATTATAATGGTTATAATAACATTTAAAAAATAGCAAATAAAATTATTTAATTTTAAATATCATATGAGACAGTGAAGCTGCGTATCCAAGCTGGCTCAGTTGTGTGCCATCCTCTCGATCACTCTCTCTCTCGATCTCTCTCGCCAATGATGACAGTGAGGCCGAACCCCTTCCTCCCAGCTTTTCCATCTCTTGATTTTTCTCTCTCCCTCTCTTGATCTTCCTCGCCGACGAGGCCGGATCCCATCCCTCCCTCTCTCACTCTCTCGATCTCCCTCGCAGCAAGGCCAGGCCCATCCCTCCAGTGAGCCAACGAGACCGGACCCCTCTCCTCCTCTCTTGCTCTTCGATCTCCCACTCTCCCTCTCTCGATCTCCCTACACGATGTAGCCGGACCCCCTCCCTCCTAATGATGGCGGTGAGGCCGGACTCCCTCCCTTCCAATGATGGCGGCGAGGTCGGATCCCTTCCTTCCTCTCTCAAGTACAGATCCATCAGCTAATCGAATTCAGATCTGGTACCAGTAATTAAAATTGAGTCTCGATCTAAATATCTAGGTTCTAATCCAAACCCAACTCATTAACAAATCTAGTCCATAGCCACCGATATGGCACGACCCAAGGCTACCATCATAATACGGTCCAAAAACTATGGCATACAGATAATTATAATATTTATAATAAATATTTATAAAATTTATTATAAATATTCTATAAATTATTATAAATATACATGATTAATAAATAATACTATAAAATTTAAAAAAATTATACCTGCGGCTATAGAGAAAGGGTCACACCGAAAGCTCCAAGGGTCATTGGCGATGATGCTAGAGGAGGACGATGGCACTAGAGATAACCTACGAAATAAAAGCAAGATAGTGAGAATAGAGAAGAGAGAAAAAGAGGAAAGAGAGAAGAGACAGGACGGCGGGATGGGGCTAGGGGCAGGGGGGCATAGTGACGAGGAGGTCGAAGGAGGCTTCGCACTTGTCCGGGGAAGGTCAGAATGGTGGTTGGGGGTTCGTAGGGCCGAAGGAGGTCGGATGGGGTTCGCTGGGGGGGCTTCGCTGGGACCGAGGGAGGTCGGATGGAGGGTGGGGGGGGGGTTTCACGGGGACCGAGCGAGGTGGGATGAGGTTTATCCGAGGGGGGTTTCTTGGGGCCGAGCGAGGTTAGATGGGGTTCGGCGAAGGAGGGTCTCACTGGGGGTCGAGGAGGGTTGGATGGAGGGGTGGGTGGTCGGATGGGGGGTGGTAGTGGCGGAAAGGGGCGGTCAGGGATGGGAGGCCAGAGAGGAGGGGGAAGAAGGGGCAGCGCCGGTCGAGGGGGAAGGAGGGGTGACGCTAATCATAGGGGAGGAGGAGCGATGCCAGTCGGGGGGAGGAGCCTCACCGACGATGAAGAGAAAGTGGAGAGTGAGAGCGAGAAAGATCGAGCGCGCACGGAAGGAAAGGAAAAATTTGAAGATTTTTAATCTAACCTATGGTAGCGATTATCGAACCGTTGCCATAGATCTACGACAGCGGTTATCCAAAATCGCTGCCATAGATCTATAGCAATGGTTCTATAATCGCTGCTGTAAATCTATAGCAGCAATTTTTGATAACCACTGCCATAGGTGAAAAATAATTTTTTTCTTATTTTTTCTCTAAATATTATATAATTTTAAAATTTAATGTCCATCTTCACCATTCATTATCTAAATAATTATCATTAGAGTATCGTCGCAAAAGATCGCCTCGATTCGATGGCCCTAACATCATCGATCAGAAAAATTTGATTTCAACAATCACGAACGATGATACAATGATCTAATAGATGGAGATCTTCGATGGGCTCGAAAATCTACAACGATGATCTCGATGATGTTTATAGCATACTATCAAAGTTTTACTTCAATCGGATATCGTTATTATGGTCAATTTAGTACGGAATGATTTCGACCATTAAATTAAAAACAAGCGATCAAAGGGTTAAACAACATCCGATTATGAGATAATCTTTTAGTTAAATGATCTTTGTTATAATTTTAAATATTTTATATGGTGATGATAGTAAAATTTAAATCATTTTCTTATAAACTATTCATGTTAAGCAGATATTGCAAAAGCATGAGCATAACAACCAGTGAAGTTTCAGAATGGTTATCAAGAGACGATGACTGTTTTAAATACTCGTTCTTCATCTTCACGAGTTAAATTTTTAATATATCTCACATATAAAAAATGATTAAAGAGTAAGTCAAGATCATTATATAGAAAAATTATCTCATAATCGGATACCATTTGGTCCTTTGATCACTCGTTTATCATTTAACAGTCAAAACTAACCTATACTAAATTGACCAAGATAACGATATCCGATTGAAGTAAAACTTTGATAGTATGCTGTAAACATCATCGAGATCATCGTTGCAGATTTTTGGATCCATCGAAGGTCTTCATCTATCAGATCATCGCATCGTCATTCATGGTCATCAAAATCAAATTTTTCTGATCGACGAAGCTAGGGCCTTCGGATCGAGGCGATCTTTTGCGATGACACTCTAATGATAATTATTTAGATAATGAATGGTGAAGATGGGTATTAAATTTTAAAATTATATAATATTTAAAGAAAAAAATATATAGCAGTGGTTATAATTAACCGCTGCCATAAATCAGATTATAGCAGCGGTTCGTACTAACCGCTGCTATAGGTTTGACTTATGACAGCGGTTATAGAAAATCACTGCTATAGATCGACCTATGGTAGTGGTTTTTTTTAAAACCGCTGCTATAGATCCAACCTACGATAGCGATTTTCTATAATCGCTGCTATATGTCGGACCTATAGCAACGGTTACAAAAATCGCTATCATAAGTCCGACCTATCGCAGCGATTAACGAAAATCACTGCTGTAGGAGCTATGGCAGCGATTTCGAAAAGTGCCACCATAGTAAGTGCTGTCATAGGCCATTTTTGTAGTAGTGTTTGCTAAGGCCTCGGAACTAAGTGGAAGCTGTTGGGAAATATCATTCTGATTGGCTTTAGTCCAAGTGGAAGCTATTGGCAAATATGTCCTAAAATCAATTATCTAAATAGTAGATGATTGGAATTAGTATATGAATTATCTAATAATAATAGTTATTTGGCTGGTTCATCATAGAAGTTTCATCTTCCTTAAATGAACCCCTAAATTATAATGAAGTCTCTAGAACCACAAATAATTGATAAAGGAGGATTTATCAGATGGTTCTTAAATTATTCACGATCAAACGATAACTTATTAATAAGGACCATAACTTATCGAGTGTAGGTCACTGTATGCCATATGCGTTGGTTGTCCTCGTAACCAAGTGCTGTGGAGACACTGGTATGGCATTCAGATGAGATGTAGGAGTACATCTATACTAAACGTGATCAATGTAGCACTCTACTATCAAGACTAGCTAGCTAAGATCAATGGATATAAGTGTCCCTCCGATCCGAGATCACCATGATGACTTGCAAGCAACTCACTATACTTTGATGTCGGACTGCCTATATTTCGAATAAAAGTTCAGAAGGTTTATGGGTACAGTCAAGTACTTATAAAATCGGTGTGTGAGTCCAGATGGGATTGACCACTCCTGATTAACATCAAAAAGAGAATGTCTCATTATGTTTTAATTTAGCAAAACCTAAGCCTAGGTAATCCTCGTGAGAAGTCACGGGATTTGCAAAATTTTGAGACACAATAGAGATGACTTGTATGAGTATTGATAGCATACTCGAAGTCGTCTTAAGCATTATTAGTCATAATGATGAATTATGTTGGTGCAGAATCTGATTGATGCCGATCGAGCTAGAGTTGAGGAAGAAGAGGCCTTCGTCAGTGATCTACAAAATAAAGTTCCATTTGGAATCGGTGGTGGTGGCTCTGGTAGGATCCTCTGACGATCAAGTCAGCTCTTTTGGCCAACAGAAATGGAGTGCTTAGAAAAATATTCAGCAAAATTTTGGAAAGAAGAAGAGAGCTTAGAGAAAATATATCTAGAGGGTCCCTTTTATAGATGGAGCCTATAACAAACTTGAAAGTGATAGCCGTAACCATCGGATAGTGGGCCGCTCGGAGCCACATGGAGTTTGTTACGGAGAGTAGTATCCATTATCGTGATGTGCCCATTTGTTGGGATTTAATAGTTGAAGTTCGGAGGAAGCAGGCATTGGTTGGTGAAGAGCTAAAAGGAATACGGCTAGAGGGAATCATTCGGGAGGAATGCTAGTTGAAATCTGGAAGTAATCCGCTGGAGGAATTCGGATGGAGTTCGACTGATGGAGAAGTCCAGAAGGAGTTCGACCGATGAAGAAGTCCGATTGAAGAAGTTTGGGAAGAGTTTGGCTAAAGAAGAAGTTTGGAAGGAGTCCGACTGATGGAGGAGTCTAACTGAAGGAGAAGTCTGGGAAGAGTTCGGCTGAAGAAGAAGTCCGGAAGGAGTCCAACTGCTAGAGAAGGCCGGTTAAAGGAGAAGTCTAGGAGGAGTTCGACTAAAGGAGAAGTCCGAAAGGAGTCCGACTGATGAAAAAGTTCAGCTGAAGGAGAAGTCTGGGAGGAGTTCAGCTGAAGGAGAAGTCCGGAAGGAATCCAATTGATGGAGAAGTCTTGTTGAAGAAGAAGTCTGAAAGTAGTTCGACTGAAGGAGAAGTGGCGATTGAAGCTCTTTTGTGATTGCAAATTACACTTGGCTGAGCATTAGACCGAACTTCGGTGGGAGCAGGGTTTACCCCCTACAATAGTCCCTCTATTCCCAAGTTTGAAATTCAAAGGAAGAAAGTAAAAAGGCGGCTGCCAAAGTTCTCTCCTTGATTCTACGATTATTGAAAAAAATAAGGCATTTTGTCATCTTCCATATTGGTGCCAGAGTCTCTTTAACTCGATCCGACTCGAAGAGATGGATTTTCGAAATTCCCATCAAAGCGCTGCTTAAGACATGACACCATAAAGGCACTACCTATTGCCATTCTTTTGTCATGATGCTTGGGACACACGTTGCATGAAGAACGGCTGAGGAAGATCTGCAATCATGATGGTTTCGGGCCACTATCTGCTATTTAAGTCCTTCTTCCTTTCCTGGTTCTCATCTTCCTTTCCTTCGAGAGTCCTGGTTCCTTCCTCCTTCGGCTTTCATCTTTCTTTCACTCGAGAGTTCTGGTTTCTTTCTCCGTCCTTCCTAGTTCTGGGTGCTCTTTCACTTGGTCTTCATCATGTTTCTTGAAGATAAACCCAGCTCCCACCGAAATCCAGTCTGATGCTTAGCCTAATGCAATTGATAATCATGAAAGAGCTTCGATTGGAAATTCTTCCTCCAGCAGCCAAACTCCAGTCGAACTCCTTTAGCAGCTGAACTCCTCCAGCGGCCGAATCCCTCCCGGACTTCCTCCAATGACCGAACCCCAGCCAAACTCCTTCAAGCACCCAAACTCCCTCCAGCAGCCGAACCCCTCCCAGATCTCTTCTTCAGTTGGATTTCTACATAAGCCAAACTCCTTTCGGACCTCTCCTTTAGTCGGATTCCTCTAGGAGCCAAACTCCTTCCAGACGTCTCCTTCAATCGGATTCCTCTAGGAGCCGAACTCCTTCTGGACCTCTCCTTCAGTCGGATTTCTATAAGAGCCGAACTCCTTCCGGATGTCTCCTTCAGTCGGATTCCTCCAAGTCTCAAATTTCTTTCAAACCTCTCCTTCAGTCGGATTCCTCCAGGAGCCAAACTTTTTTTAAACTTCTCCTTCAGTCAGATTCCTCCAAGGGCCGAACTCTTTTTGGACCTCTTCTTCAATCGAATTTCTACAGGAGCCGAACTCCTGCCAGATGTCTCCTTCAGTTGGATTCCTCTAAGAGCCGAACTCCTTTCGAACTTCTCCTTCAGTCGAACTTCATCTGAATTCCTCCAGCGGATTACTTCTAGATTTCAAGTAGCATTCCTCCTAGATGATCCCATCTACCCATATTCCCTTTAGGAGTCCAAACTCCTCTGAAATTGATATATGTCAAAATTCTTCACCAACCAACGTCTGCTTCCTCCGGACTTCGACTATTAAATCTCAATGAATAGGCGATGCCACTATCGAATGGTTACAACTATCATTTATCAGGATGGTTACGACTGTCATTTATCAATCTGCTATAGGCGACTCCACTATTGGATGGTTACGATAGGCTCCATCTATAAAAACAAACCCTCTAGATATGTTTTCTCTAAGCTCTCTTCTCATTCCTAAAATTCTACTAAATTCTTGTCTGAGCACTCCATTTTTGTTGGTCAAAAGAGCTGACTTGATCGTCGGAGGATCCTATCGAAGCCACCACCACCAACTCTGGATGGGATTTTGTTTTGCAGGTCATCGACGGTGACCTCTTCTTCTCCAACTCTAGCTTGATCCAGCATCAACCAGATTCTGCACCAACATGATTGACGTGCTAGAGGAAGGGCCCTCTATTCTTGAGGTACCCTTGTCCTTAAAGGAGTGCTCAGTCGATCTTGTGGATCTTCTTCTTCAAGGTCCATCTCCATCCTCTCCCTCGATCCTAAGAAATGCCTCTAAAGAAGGCAACTATCCGGAGATCTACCACTTCTGCTGCTAGATCTGAGCCAGACCCATCCATTCTGGCTCCAGCACCGGCGCTTCAACCTCCTCCTCCACCGACAGTCACGATAGATCCAGAGCAGTTTAACCTACTGATGCAGTGGATTCAAAGCCTCATTTGAGATTATGCAATCCATGCGGCAGCCTCCGATGGTGATTCCTTCAGGAAACCCGCCATCGGAATGTCAGAAATCGATACCAAGGAAGAGCACTTGGGCTAGCATACCCATCGCCTCTGGAAAGAAAAAATAGAAAGTAGAGGATCCTTGTTCAGATCATGATTCTTCTTCGGAAGAGACCTTCTCCACCTATGGTCGGAAGCCTTCCAAGATCTACGATCGAGACAACATCCTCGATCAGAAACTATGGGAAGTCTGCACTGATCCCCCTTTCTCTCCCCGAATTATGTAAGAGCCCATTCCACCGAACATCAAGCTTCCCTAATTTAAAAGCTACGATGAAACCTCTGATCCGATCGATCATCTGGAGCCCTTCCGAACCATGATGCTGCTCCATGGCACACCAGACACCATCTTATGTCGAGCTTTTTCGTCTATCTTAAAGAAAGTAGCAAGAAACTAGTACTCGGTATTGAAACTAAGTACGATCTTCTTCTTGATCAGATGAGCCATCAGTTTGCAGCTCAGTTCATCAACAGCCAATGTCCACGTCGAGGTTTAGATTCCCTGATGAATATCAAGCAGAAGGAGGGGGAATCAATTTGAGCTTACCAGTCTATTACAATGGCCGCACTTAAGGGTGGCCTTCAGAAGAATGATTTATTGTTCTCCCTAAAGAAAAAGTATTCTAGGGATTTTGCCGATCTGCTAGCTCGAACTAAATGATATGCTCAAGTGGAAGAAGCCTTCAGGTTGATGGATGAAGAAGTCGTAGGAGAGTGGCGAGCGAGCGAGTCCAATAGACCCAACGCTAATAGAGGGCTGAATGAAGTTCGGCCATGCTCACGGACTTCCTCCAAGTGCAAGTGAGCCCGAACTCCTCCTCGAGCTCGTCATCAAAGAAGCTCCGATAGAAGGGCGCAAAGAAGTTCTTCCCTCAAAAGGTTCCACAACTATGCCCCCCTTAATGCTCCTAAAACTCAAGTTCTAATGGAAATTAAGAATCAACTACCAAGATCAAAAGAATTACGATCTCTTCCAAACAAGTGCAATCGAAGCAAGTACTATTTGTATCATCATGATCACGGCCACGATACTGAAGAATGCATTCAGCTCAAAGACGAGATCGAGGAGCTCATCAGGAGAGGTCGGTCGGGTCAATTCCTCAGATGTTAGTATGAAGCAAGAGAAGATTAGCCAAGGACACTACCGTAGCTATAACCACCAATGAGAAATAAGAAGATCGGCCGCCTCCCGACATCATCAATGCTATCTCTAGGGGGGCTTAGTACTTCGGTGAGCCGCCATCTCTCAGTCTCGAAGCAAGGGAGGCCTATCCTAAATTGGGAAGGTCGGTATGAAATAGAGGAGGTCATCTAGCCTGGAACTTATCGTCTGAAGGAGCTCAAAGGAACAACGCTCCCACGACCTTCAAACTCAGAGAGTCTAAGAATGTATTGCCAGTAATTTTACTTCAATAAAACTTCTCCATTTCAATATTATTTTTTCTTGGTGCAAAAACTATGTGACGATAGAAAAGAAATAATCAAAAGTGACCATGATAGGAATAGGAGGAGAACCTCATCCTAACATGGGCAAGTCAAAGACCTCTGATTATTTAAGATAAGGTGAGAGGAGAGGCCCTGACAACGACCCTAATATGCCCCTACCGTCCGATTAGGAACAGGAGGAGAACCTCGTCCTAACGTGAGCAAAGTCGAAGGCCTCGTTCATTTTAGACGAGGTGAGAAGAGAGGCCCCGACAATGGCCCTAATATGCCCCTACCGCCTGTTAGAAATAGAAGGAGAACCTTGTCCTAATATGAGCAAAAGTCAGAACCTCATAGGCTAAAGACGTGGAGAAGGAAGAAGCTCGGTGGAGAATCCTAACACGTATTTTTCCATGACAATCTGACTATGTCAAATATGAAAGACAGGATCTTATTATAGTTTGCAAGAAAGGTCCTAGTTCAACATCCACAATAGGCCTGGCATCCACAACAAGCTCGATGTCTGCAATAAGCAACAAGCACGGGAACCCAGGATCGAAACTCTTCCCCGAACTCCAACACTTCAATACGAGATAAGATCTTCTTAAACCTCGACTGGAAATAAGATCTCCTCCGAGCTTCAACTTCAACCTCAATAGGAGATAAGATCTTCTTCAACCTCGATTGGAGATAAGATCTCCCCCGAGCTTCAACTTCAATGTCAACAGGAGATAAGATCTCCTTCAACCTTGGCTAGAGATAAGATCTCCTCCGAGCTTCAACTTCAACCTCAACAGAAAATAAGATCTTCTTCAATCTCGACTGAAGATAAGATCTCTTCCAAGCTTCAACTTCAACGTCAATAAGAGATAAGATCTTCTTCAACCTCGATTGGAGATAAGATCTCCCCCGTGCTTCAACTTCAACCTCAACAGGAGATAAGATCTCCTTCAACCTCGGCTGGAGATAAGATCTCCTCTGAGCTCTAACCCTTCAATAGGAGATAAGATCTCTTTCAATCTTGACTAGAGATAAGACCTCATCCGAGCTTCAACTTCAACCTCAATCGGAGATAAGATCTCCCCTGAGCTCCAATCCTTCAATAGGAGATAAGATCTCCTTCAACCTTGGTTGGAGATAAGATCTCCATCGAGCTTCAACTTCAACCTCAACAAGAGATAAGATCTCCTTCAACCTTGGCTGGAGATAAGATCTCTCCTGAGCTCCAACACTTCAATAGGAGATAAGATCTTCTTCAACCGCGACTAAAGATAAGATCTTTTTCGAGCTACAACTTCAACCTCAATAGGAGATAAGATCTCCTTCAACCTCGACTGGAGATAAGATCTCCTCCGAGCTTCAACATCAACCTCAATAGGAGATAAGACCTCCTTCAACCTCGGTTGGAGATAAGATCTCCCCCGAGCTTCAACGTCAATCTCAATAGAAGATAAGATCTTCAATCTCGGCTAGAGATAAGATCTTCCTTGAGCTTCAACGTCAATCTCAACAGGAGATAAGACCTCCTTCAATCTCGGCAGGAGATAAGATCTCCTCCGAGCTTTAACCTCAATGGGTGTAGTGCCTGAAAAAGGACTTCAATAGTCATCTTTTTATACTCCCTTCTTTCGAATTTCAAATTTTGAACTCGAAAGTAGGGGAACTATTATCGGAGATAAACTCCACTTCCATCGAAGTCTAGTATGATGCTTATCCTAATGCGATTGATAATCATGGAAGAGCTTCGATTGAGAATTCTTCCTCTAGCAGCCGAACCCCGATCGAACTTCTTTAGCAGCTGAACTCCTCCAGCGATTGAGCCCCTCCCGGACTCCCTCCAGCGGACGAACATCAGCCAAACTTTTTAAAGCTCCCGAACTCCCTTCAGCGGTCGAACCCCTCCCAGACCTCTCCTTCAGTCGGATTTCTATAGGAGTTAAACTTCTTCTGGACCTCTCCTTCAGTCGAATTCCTCTAGGAGCCAAACTCCTTCTGGACCTCTCCTTAGTTAGATTTCTATAGAAGCTGAACTCCTTCCAAACGACTCCTTCAATCGGATTCTTTCAGGAGTCGAACTCCTTCCAGACCTCTCTTTCAATCAGATTCCTCCAGGAGTCGAACTTTTTTCAAACCTCTTCTTCAGTCGAATTTCTTCAGGGCTGAACTCCTTTTGGACCTCTCCTTCAGTCAGATTTTTATAGGAGCCGAACTTCTTCCAAACATCTTCTTCAATTGAATTTTTATAGGAGCCAAACTCCTTCCGGATGTCTCCTTCAGTTGGATTCCTCCAGGAGTCGAACTCCTTCCGAACTTCTCCTTCAGTCAAACTTTATCTAGATTCCTCGAGTGGATTACTTTCAAATTTCAAGTAGTATTCCTCCCAGATGATCCCCTCTAGCCGTATTCCCTTTAGAAGTCCGAACTCCTCTAAAATTGATATATGTCAAAGTTCTTTACCAACCAACGCCTGCTTTCTTCGGACTTCGACTATTAAATCTTAACAAACCAATGATCCCACTATCAGACAGTTATAACTGACATTTATTAGAATGGTTACAACTATTATTTATTAGTCTGCTACAGGTGATTCCACTATCGAACGATTATGATAGGCTCCATTTATAAAAAGAGACCCTCCAGATATATTTTCTCTAATCTCTCTTCTCCTTTCCAAAATTCTATTGAATTTTTACCTGAGCACTCCATTTCTATTGGTCAGAAGAGCTGATTTGATCATCGAAGGGTCCTACTAGAGCCACCACCATCGACTCCGAATGAGACTTTTTGTGGATCACCGATGGTGACCTCTTCTTCTCCAACTCCAACTCGATCCGGTGTCAACCAGGTTCTGCACCAACAATGCTCATCGCCTCTTTGTCCTTCTTGATCGACCTAGGTCAGTTCTACCATCCTTCTTTTTAATTATTCTAGCATCCTTTGCTTTTTATCCTCTCAATTTTTCTTAAGGAGTTTTTCGCATCCTTTGCCTCTTAATTTTCCAAAATTTCTATTGAATTGAGTTTGATCCGGATGTCCTCCAGAACTTTCCAATCTGTTGGTTCCTAGAGTTCGTCCAATCTAGCCTTCCTTGATCCCATCCCTGTTACAATAGCTCGCACTAGAGACATGTCTCATCAACCTTTCATGCCAGATACCATTCCTTACATCCTGATCCCAGATGATCTTTTTCTAATTAAGATTTAGTATGGGATCTCTCAGGAGTACGATCTTAAACTTTTCACATTGAGTGATTGAGTGAGTTCTCCTCTGACTGATCGATTCTACCTATATTTAGAAACTCTGCATGCCAGACTTTGACTTCCATGCCTTCCTTTCATAGTTGCTCTTTTTTTATTTTTGAACATCTCCCTTGCCTCCATAGCACCAAATTCTTTTAGATTTATGATAGGATTCCTTTTCCTCTGTCATCTAGTCGAGGTCCATCCAATCATTTCACTCTTTTGAAACTTCTATACTTTCAAGCGTCATCCTTCTGCGAAGGACTGGTGGTACTTCTCCCTCCAATTTGGCAAGAAGGGGTTACTGAAAGGTGCTCCTTCTTTCATTCACAACTAAAAGAAAAGGTACTTTTTTATGCACTGTCCGATCTTGCTATTGGATCTTCCTCCTTGGGGTCACATTAAGGAGTCAGTCCGTCGAGCTCCTAGCTTAGATAGAGCCAAGCTTGATTCCTCCAACAAATTCAAAATGTATCGAGCTCCTCTTCTTTTCGATCTTCTGAAAGAACGGACCTTGTTTAACCTGGATTTAAGTCCCCTTGACCCTGCCAAAATATTTTTTACTTTTTGGATTCACTCGATTTCATATTTGTGTACTGTCACTGATTGTGATTCCTTCTTTATTGCAGAAATGGATACTGAAGCTACCGCGACGCTTGCAAAGAGGCTTTACACCCAAAAGAGGAAAGGAAAAGCACTAGATGGTAGTTCAAAGAGGGCGAAGGTCGGTGCTTCAAGCTCTGTGGCCCCTACTATCACTGCTATGCTTTCGAGGTTATCATTAGTGCCAAGGTTCTTCCAACTGCCGAGGTTGGCAATGTTGATGCAGATTCCATGCCCTCTATGCCCTTGGGCCATTTCAGTGGGGATCAAGCTTCGAAGCTTCCTGCTGAGGAAGAGACGAGGGAAGGGAAGAAGAAAAAGAAAGTTGTCATGAAGACATCTCATAAGGCTCACTTTAGTGAGCCGAATGACGACAGCGATGAATGAGAAGAGGATCCTTTCGATGACTCGGAGATCGTTCGAGCTTTAACTGATAAATTTGCCATGCTGGAGGTGGTGACCACATGACCGATCTTGAACCACGGTAGCTCGTCTGGGGTTCTCTCGGAACCTTCCTCAAGGTGATTGCTTCGTTGTCCAACTTCTTCTCTTGTCTTCTACTTTTTCATTCTTCTCTCTTCTCTCGTTCTTCATTCTTTTCTTCTTTTTGTTTTTTTTTTAACATCGATCATTTGTTGCAGTTGGATCACCAAATGCTCATCCACATTAAAAGGGCATACCGTATGGAGGCAGAGGCAGCCAGGAGGATCTTCGAGCCGAGGTTAGTCACCTTCAGAAAAAGGTCGACGAGGTTGAGCATCTTGCAGAGGATAAGATAGCAAAAATTAGAAGTCTCCAGGTGCACTCAGGAAGGAGGAATTTATCTTGGCCAGACTTAAGGCTGCACTAGCTCTGGAGGAGGAAAGGAAGAGAGAAATTGAGATCAAAGTCGTCGAATTGGAAGCTCGAATAGTGAAGTTGATCTCGGAGGTGATAATCCGGGCCGTAGAAGAGTTCAAGGCCTCTTCCAAAATGAGGAATCTAAATGTTGAGTTTGGTCAGCAGGTGTTCATTAAAGATTTTGAGCTCTGTGAGGGCCGAGTTGTCCAAAAATTTCTTGAGCTTGACCTAAGTTTTTTGGAAGAAGAGGAGACTGTCGATGGAGAAGCCAAACCATCCACTACTATAGTCGACCCTTCTCCCACCGGAGCGATCGTAGAACCTTCCAAACCTGTTGTTGAGGAACCCAAATCCTCTAAACCTCCAGCCAAACTTGCTCCCAAGTAAGCAGCTACTATAGGAGCACCAAATTCCCCTACTGTTTCTCTCTCAAGGTTGGAAGCTTTTAGTTATTGTATTTTCTTTTTATTTCATCTTGTACTTGAAAAAACTTTTATCAATGAAAGTAAGACTTCTTTTTATCAGTAGTTTAGAATTTCTTTCATATGTTGGATGTAGTCTCCCATTGATGTCGAGTCGCTGCCTCAATAAATTTCTTTAAAATTGATAATTAAGAGTTTGAAGATGGAAATTCATCATCTGAGGAAAAAATTGAAAAAGATAGAAGATGAACTCCGAAGATCCAGGAAAAATGCTTCGCAGGCGATGATTGAAGTCACTCGCCATCGTAAATTACACATGAAGAATTTCATGAGCTTCAGCATTAAGATGGATAATTTCAAGAAGGAGTTAGCAAAGTTTAAAAAAAAGTGCCAGTGATAAGTCCTAGGCATTGACCGTGAAGATTAGCTCTCTCGAAGTTGAACTTGATTCGACGAAGGAGACAATCTGATTATTGGAGGGGAGTTCATCATGGTCTTTTGATAAATCAAGACATGATTGGGACTGATCAAAAAAAAATTTCAAGCTTCAGAGGCAGCTTCATGATGCCAAAGCTTGAAACGATAAGTATAGGACTGATTATAAGGAGAGAACGAGTAGGCTTGAAAGTGAGCTCAAATCAATGAATGAAGAGGTGGCTCATCTTCGGAGGCAATTACATAATAATCAGTAGGCCGATGCTGAAAAAGAGTCAGAGTGGATTATTTTTCTGAGGAAATCCTTCCGTGGTCTTTCATTTGCATATGAGAAGGATAAGGCTGAACTTCAATAGTTGAAGATCCAGATGGTATACGAGCATCAAGCTATGAAGGATGAGAAGGCTGAGTTGGCGATTTTGAGGAGGCAGTTGAGAGAATTCGAAGATAATTATCGACGAGCTGACAGGATGTATGTGGAGAGTCTGCTAAGGAAGAAAGAACTTGAGGAAGAGATAGTCAGTTTAAAGGAATCTTTGGTGATGGCCAGCAGCCCAAAGTCTGAGGGATCAGATCCTTCTTAGAGCTTTGGCATTTTTCTCCTCGCTTTTGTAACCAATCTTATAGACCTTCATTTTATAACAATTCTAACTTTAATGAAGAAATACCTTCTTTAATTATTTTTCTATTTCATTTCTTCGCTTTTCTCCTTCGTTTTATCTTTTGTTGGAATAATCATCGAAAAGTAGCTTTTCTCCTATCTTTTCATGACCGAAGATCTTTATTTGTATCAGGATGATGTTAGGATGATGTTGTCTTTTCATTTTCAGCTTAGTTGATTTTTCTTGGTCCTTTTGTCAAGATGAAGTCCTTACTTATTCTTGATGAGGTTGGTTTTTGCTTTTGCCATGATGAGATTTTCCTCCTATCTCAGGCAATCAGAGGTCTTCGATTTGCTCATACTAGGATGAGATTCTCCTTCTATTAATAGGACTGCAGTGGCATGATCGAGCCATTGATAGGTCTTCTCCTCTCCTTTTATTTTTAATAACTGGAGGTCTTTGGTTTGCTCGAGGTCCTCCTCCTACCCTAACATAGCGGTAGGGGCGCAAATGGGCCATCGAATGGACCTCTCCCCTCATCTCATCTTAAATTAATGAGGCCTTTGATTTGCTTAAGTTAGGATGAGATTCTTCTTCTATTTCTAACAAGGCTGTAGAGGCATAAATAAATCGTTAAATGAGTCTCTCCCCTCATCTCGTCTTAAATTAATAAGGCCTTCAACTTTCCTCAAGTTAGGATGAGGTTCTCCTCCTATTCCTAACAAGGATGTAGGTGCACAAATGAGTCATTGAATGAGCCTCTCCCCTCATCCCATCTTAAATTAACGAGGCCTTCGACTTTGCTCAAGTTAGGATGAGGTTCTCCTCCTGTTCCTAACAAGACTATAAGGACACAAATGGGCCGTTGAATGGGCCTCTCCCCTCATCTCATCTTAAATTAATGAGGCCTTCGACTTTGCTTAAGTTAGGACGAGGTTCTCATCCTATTCTTAACAAGACTGTAGGGGTACAAATGGACCATTGAATGAGTCTCTCCCCTCATCCCATCTTAAAATTAACGAGGCCTTCGACTTTGCTCAAGTTAGGATGAGATTCTTCTTCTATTCCTAACATGGCAATAGGGGCACAAATAGACCATTGAATGGGCCTCTCCCATCCTTCTGTCTTAAATAACTGAAGGTCTTCGACTTGCTCATGTTAGGACGAGGTTCTCCTCCTATTCCTATCATGGCAATAGGGGCACAAATGGACTATTGAATGGGCCTCTTTCCTCCTCCTGTCCTAAATAATCGGAGGTTTTCGACTTGCTCATGTTAGGACGAGGTTCTCCTCCTGCCCTATCATGACAATAGGGACATAAATGGACCGTTGAATGGACCTCTTTCCTCCTCCTATCTTAAATAATCGGAGATTTTCGACTTGCTCATGTTAGGATGAGGTTTTCCTTCTATTCCTAACATGGCAATAGGGGTACAAATGGGCTATTGAATGGACCTCTCTCCTCCTCCTATCTTAAATAATCGAAGGTCTTCGACTTGCTCATGTTAGAATGAGGTTCTCCTCCTGTTCCTAACATGACCATTTTTTGATTGCTTCTTTTCTGTCATCACATAGTTTTTGTACTAAGAAACAATAATGTTGAAATGAAGGAGTTTTATTGAAGAAAAATTACTGGAAGTACATTTTCAAATTTTTTGAATTCTAAGGTCGTGGGAGTGTTGTTCCTCCTAGCTTCTTCAAGCGATAAGTTTCAGACTGGACGACCTTTTCTACTTCATATGGGCCTTCCCAATTTGGAGCAAGCTTCTTTTGATTCTGAGGTTGTGAAATAGCTGCTCATCGAAGTACTAAGTTTTTCATTTTGAATATTCTGTCTTTAACTTTTGAGTTGTAGTAGCGAGCTATTTTTTGCTTGTAGGCTACCATCCGAACTTAAGCTTTTTTCCATTTTTCTTCCACCAAGTTGAGGTTAGCCCTTAGGTCCTATGAATTGTGCTATTCATTGAATACCATGACTCGTGCTGATGAGAGTTTAAGTTCTATCAGGATGACAACTTCAATTCCGAAGGCCAAAGCGAATGGAGTTTCTCCTATTGGCAATCTTTGGGTAGCTCGGTAAGCCTAGAGCACATGATAGAGTTCATCTATCCAAGTCTCTTTTGCCCTCTCAAGCCTTGCTTTGATACCTTGCAGTAGGGTTCTGTTAGTTACTTCAGCCTCTTCGTTTGCCTATGGGTGAGCCACTATTGTAAAATGGTGGGAGATATTCAGATTTTCATAGAATTCGATAAATCTCGCTCTAGCAAATTATCATCCATTATCTGTTATGAGGGTCTAAGATAAGTCAAATCTATAAATAATCAACTTTCAGATGAAGTCCTGCACTTTTGCTTCAATTATTTTTGTCAGAGGTTCTGCTTCAACCCACTTTGTAAAATAATCTATTGCCACCAAAAGAAACTTCCATTGCTCGGATGCCATTGAAAAAGGTCCGAGTATATTCATTCTCTATTATGCAAATGGCCATGGAGCGCTCAGGGGTATAAGTTTGGAGGCTGGCTGTCTTTGGATGTTTGTATTTCTTTGGCAATGATCACATTTTTTGACATATTTCATAGAATCATGGTACAAGATCGGCCAATAGTAATCCTACCGAAGCAGTTTTTGTGATAAAGATCTGGCCCCTACATGACTTTCGTAGATTCCCTCATGTACTTTTCATAATATAAAATCAGCTTTTGAAGGTCGGAGATATCTCAAGAGCGGTAAAGAATATGATCTTTTATATAGCTTGCCTTCATACAGAAATACCGGAAGGCTTGGTTTCGGAGTTACCGAGCTTCTTTCGAATTATAAGGAAGAACTTCATCTTTAAGATAGGTGACCAGTGGATCAATCCAACATGGCTCATGGTCGATTTGTGTTACAGATTGTGGTTCCTCCGAACGTGGGCATTTCAGAACTTTAAAGAATACTTTCTTATATAGTTCGGTCGGGGCTAAAATGGCTAGTTTAGAGAGAAGGTCGGCTCTGATATTTTCTGCCCTTGGAATCTGTTGGATGTTAAAACTGTTGAAGGCCAGAATCAAGTTCTTCACTTTCTCAGGATATTTCATAATGCCTTCCTCCCGTGCTTCATAACTATTGCTAACCTATCCGACCACCAGTTGAAAATTACTATAGACTTGGAGCTGATCTGCTTCTAACTCTTTAGCTATCTTTAACCCAGTGATCAACGCTTCATATTTGGCCCCATTATTAGTTATAGGAAATTTAAAGTGCAGTACATATTCGACGATGATCCCCTCCGGATTAACCAAGATCAGCCCTGCATCTGCACCAGTAGCGTTGGATGAACCATCCACACATAAGGCCTAGAAATCTTTAGAGAGATCAGCTCTTTCTTCAGAGGAGCTCAGTTGCAATCATGAAATGCTGGTTTCATTCTGTTCAAGCTCGGCTTCATCCAGAATGGTGCATTCCACTACAAAATCTATCAATATTTGGACTTTGACTAATGGCCGAGGTTGGTAGTTAATGTCGAATTTGGTGAGCTCAATTGCCTATTTTGCTATTCTCCTAGAGGCATCTGTTCGATGGAGAACTGCCTTGATTGATTGATTAGTGATGAGGGTTATGGTATGCCCCTAAAAATAAGATTGGAGTCTCCAGGCTGCAATCAATAGAGCATAAGTTAGTTTTTCTAACTTGGTATACCTGGTCTCGACATCTCTCAGGATCCAATTTATGTAGTAGATCGGCCGCTATACTTTTGCTTCTTCTTTAACTAAGACTGCTGCTAGAGCTGCTGGGAAGACCGCTAGGTATAGAAACAGTTCTTCTCCAGATTCAAGCTTACCTAATAGAGGAGGTGAACAAAGGTAGTGCTTGAGCTCTTTAAAGGCTTGTTAGCATTCGGTGGTCCAGTAGAAGTTCTTTGGTTGCTTGAGAACTTGAAAAAAGGGCATGCATCGCTCGACTGACCTTGAGACGAAGCGGTTCAGGGCCACCACCTTTTCAATCAGGTGCTGAACTTTTTTGATGGATTTAGGAGTCGTCATCTCTTGAATGGCTCAAATCTTCTCTGGATTTGCTTCAATCCCGAGCCTTGATATCATGAATCCCAAGAATTTCCCTGAAGTCACACCGAAGGCGCATTTGGTTGGGTTCAACTCCATCTTGTATTTTAGAAGGGCATCAAAGGTTTCATCAAGGTTAGCAATATGATTTATTGATGTTCGGCTTTTGACAAGCATGTCATCTACATACACTTCCATGTTGTGGTCAATTTGCTTCTTAAAGATCTTATTGACCAGGCGTTGGTATGTTGCTCTTGCATTTTTGAGTCCCAAAGGCATAACCCTATAACAGTAAAGACCACAGTCAGTAATAAAAGTAGTTTTCTCCTCATCCTTTGGCACCATCCAGATTTGATTATAGCTAAAGAAGGCATCCATGAAAGTGAGGAGCTCGTGGTCCAAAGTTGCATCCATCAGCTGATCAATTCTGGATAGATGGTAGTTATCTTTTGGGCAGGCTTTGTTCAGTTTTTTAAAATCTATATACATTCTCCATTTGTTGTTTGCCTTTTTGATGAGTATGACGTTGGAGATCCAGTTTGGATAGTTGACTTCTCGGATGAATCTAGCCTTAAGAAGCTTGTCAACTTCTTCTGCAATTGCCTTCTATCTCTCTGGGGCATGGCTCCACATCTTTTCTTTTATTGGCCGATGTTTTGGATCAATAGCCAAACGATGCTCCATGACTTCCACATCGATTCTCGACATGTTCGCGGGGACCCAGGCAAAAGCATCTGCATTCGAATTCGACAAGCTGCTCTTGTATCCCATTAGTTAGATTGGAACCAATCCATACCATGTGCTCCATATTTCCATCATTTAGAATGATTGAGATAAGATCTTCCATCAGTTCTCCCCTTTCTTCCACGAGGTCATCCCGAACATCTAGCCTGTCAATAGGTTAAGGGTCAGACTGTTCTTCCTTTTGCAGGGCAATTGAGTAGCAGTGTCTTACCAGAGCTTGATCTCTCCTGATCTCTCCTAATCTCTCCGATCCCGTAACTTGTCAGAAACTTTATCTTCAAATAATAAGTTGACACCACCATCTGAAGTGCATTTAAACCAGGTCAGCCCAGAATTATATTATAAGCAGAGGGAGCCTTTACTACCAAAAAATCCACCTACACTCTGAATTATCTTGGATATTGCCCTGCAGCCACAACTAAAGTTATTACACCTTCAACTGGTACTACAGCACCAGCGAAGCCTACTAGTGGAGAGTTTATTGGTCCAAGCTGACTAATAGATATTGACATTTTGGAGAAAACATCATAAAACAAGATGTCAGCCGAACTTCTATTATCAACTAGGATGCGACGTACATCATAGTCTGCTATATGTAAAGAGATTATAATTGCATCATTATGCGAGAACTGTACTCTCCGTGCATCTACCTCAGTAAAGGTTATGGATTCTTCAATCCTCTATCTCTTCACTGATCCCTTAGATCCGCTGGCCTCTTCTCACCGAAGTCTCCTAGAGATAGTATTGATGATGTCGAGAGACGGTCGATCTCCTTGTTGTTCCTTCCTTCTTGGTGGTTCTGGCTGTGGTAGTGCCCTCGGTCGATCTTTTCTTGCTTCAGACCAGCATCTGAGGAATCGATCCAACCGACCTCTCCTGATAAGCTCCTCGATCTCATCTTGGAGCTAAATGCATTCTTTAGTATCGTGGCCATGGTCACAATGGTAGAGGCAGTATTTGTTAAGATTGCACTTGTTAGGGTGAGTGCGCATCCTTTCAGGTCTTGGCAGTTGCTCCTTGATCTCCATCAATACTTGCATTTTTGGAGCATTGAGGGGGGCATAGTTATGAAACCTTCTAAGGGGAGAACTTCTTCATGCCCTTTTGTCGGAGGTTCTTTGACGACGATCTCGAGGAATAGTTCGGGCTCGCTTGCACTCGGGAGGAGTTTGTGAGCATGGTCGAACTTCATTTAACCCTCCATCAACTATGGGCTTATTAGACTCGCCTGCCTGCTGCTCTCCTACGGCTTCATCATCCTTCAACTTGAAGGCTTCTTCCTCTCGAGCATATCCTTCAGCCCAAGCTAGCAGATCAGCAAAGTCTCTAGGATACTTTCTCTCTAGGGAGAATAATGAATCATTCTTCTGAAGACTGTCTTTTAGCACGGCCATTGCAACAGACTGGTCCAGATTCTGGACTTTCAGTGCGATAGCATTGAAGTGATTAACATAAGCCCGAATGGACTCTCCTTCCTTCTGCCTGATGTTGATGAGGGAGTTTGAACCTCTCTAGGGATACCGACTGCTAACAAAATGAGCCACAAACTGATGGCTCATCTAGTCAAAGAAGAAGATCATGCCTAGCTTCAATATCGAGTACCAGTTTCTTGTTGCTTCCTTCAAGATAGACAAAAAAGCTCGACATAAGATGGTATCTGGTGTGCCATGGGGCAGCATCATGGTCCGAAAGGCCTCCAGGTGATCGACCAAATTAGAGGTTCTATCATAGCTTTTAAATTAGAGAAACTTGAAATTCGATAGAATGGGCTCTTGCATAATTTGGAGAGAGAAAGAGGGATCGGTGCAAACATCGTCATGGTGAGCCGGGACGATGTGATGGAGTTCCTCAATCTGCCAGTCCATCTCTCAATTTTTGATCGAGGACATCATCTCGATTGCAGATCTTGGAAGGCTTTCGATTGTAGATGGGGAAGACCTCTTTCGAGAAAGAATCATGATCTGAATAAGGATCCTCTGCTCTCTATTTTCTCTTCCTAGGGGCGACGGATATGCTAGCCCAAGTGCGCCTCCTTGGGATTGATTCCTGACATCCCGATGGTGAGTTTTTTGATAGAACCACCACCAGAGGTTGCTACATTGCCTGCACCATTTCAGTGAGACTCTGAATCCACTATATCACCAGGTTAAACTGCTCCAGATCTACCATGGCCGTCGGTGGAGGAGGTTGAAGCACTGATGATGGAGCAAGAATGGATGGATCTGGCTCAGATCTGATGGTAGAAGCGATAGATCTCCGGATAGTCACCTTCTTTGGAGGTATTTCTTGGGATTGAGGGAGAAGATGGAGATGAACCTTGAAGAAGAATATTTACAAGGTCGACTGAGCACTCCTTTAAGAACAAGGGTTTACAAATGAACCCTTTCTCTAGCACCAATCCTATTAGTGCAGAATCTAGTTAACGCTGGATTGAGCTGGAGTTGAGGAAGAAGAGGCCTCCATCGGTAACCTACAAAATAAAGTTCCATCCAAAATCGATGGTAGTGGCTCTAGCAAGATCCTCCGACGATCAAGTCAGCTCTTCTGGCCAACAGAAATGGAGTGCTCAGGAAAGAATTTAGCAGAATTTTGGAAAGAAGAAGAGAGCTTAGAGAAAATGAAACTGGAGGGTTTCTTTTATAGATGGAGCCTATAACAAACTTGAAAGTGACAGTCGTAACCATGGGTAGTGGGCCACTCGGGGCCACGTGGAGTTTGTTATGGAGAGTAGTATCTGTTGTCGTGATGTGCTCATTCGTTGGGATTTAATAGTTGAAGTTTGGAGGAAGCAGCAGTTGGTTGGTGAAGAACTAAAAGGAACATGGCTAGAGGGGATCATCCCGAAGGAATGCTAGTTGAAATTTGGAAGTAATCCACTAGAGAAATCCGGATGGAGTTTGACTGATGGAGAAGTCCAGAAGAAGTCTGACTGATGGAGAAGTCCAACTGAAGGAGAAGTCTAGAAGGAGTTTGGCTGAAGGAGAAGTCTGGAAGTGTTAGATATGTGTGCCCTAGAAGCCAGAATTGGCTGACACTTGTAATACACTTCTAGGAGCAAAATTATAATTTTAACTATAAATAATAAAATAAATTATTTTCTATCATAAATGTGTATTTAGTGTTAGTAATATATCCCTTAAGTTAATGGTAATAATAATTCATATTTTCAAGAGTTGAAAATTTAAGACATGAATTTTCATTTATTAACTTATAAAATGCTCCTAATCATAAGATCGTCATGAGGATGGTGATTGATTTGAAAGGTTAGTGTACAATCGCTTCTTTAGAGTCTTGAGTCTATGGGATAGAGCATCAGAGCGAGAGTATAGGTACTCGTTAGAGAATGAGGGCACTAAGCATGACCACCTCGAGTAGTCATAAGGAAGTCTACCTTCTCATCGATGACTGACTTAAAGCTACAGTGGTATATCTGGTTCTTTGACCTGAGGTATATCGATAGTTCATCTTGAGGGTGTTATAGTTTGACTACACCATGACTCGATCTCCAAGCCATTCAGAATCCTGAGGTGTATGTTGGCTATAGCATATTCATTGTAGGAATTGGATTGCACCAAGAGGAAATCTATCTACCTCGGTGGATGAGGAGTAGCCCTATGATGATCATGAGAATCAAGTCCATAAGCCCATGGCCATGGTAGAGAGTGAAATAATAGAAAGAGTTTCTAATAAGGTTTTTACATTGGACTTGAATCGAATGATTAAATCATATGATAGAAATTAGGGTTTGATGACTTCACCTTAACCTTAATCTGATCGAGACTCAAGATAGAAGAATTTAATCACACAAGTAGCTACATCAAGAGGTTCATTTTCAATTTTGATGGGTTGCCACTATATACTGTTAGGTGTCACTGGTGGGTTTTGGGAGTAATTAGAATGATTTAGATGATCGATCATTTCAGTTGTCTGAATCAGAAGAGTTCTGATCCATCGAAAGGAGTTTCAATGATGTCGATGATGGAGATCATGACATATCTCATTACCATATAGAACTAAACCTGACTAGATCATACAAATAAGGGTTTGGATCTAGATATCATCAATTAGACTAACCTAGTTCAATTGATTTGAATTAGATTCAATTAGGTTCAAGAAAATCATGCTAGCACACGATTGAACCTAACATTCTCCTTTTATTATCATTAAAAGTTGTCTCGATTGAGCCAAATGTATTTATGCTCACTCAGGTATCTTTACTTGGTCTGACTGGAGCTTGTCCAGGTCAGAAAAGGATTGTCTTAATTTATGAGATAAATTTGAGACAATACCTGCCATTTTTCGTCATCTGCTAATTCTTATCTTTTGACTTTGGTCAAACATTGACCTTTGACCCTTGGACATCTGCCCATATGTCATATACTTATTGGAGAATAGATAAAGCTTGTCCCCTTAGTAGAATTTGGAAAGAAGGGGGCGCATGCCTAGGATGGCGTGTGCCCATGGATAGGGATGCCTGGAGTCCCATACGGATGGGACTCTAGGTTGCTTCTTGGATTCAACTTAGGTGATCCTTACCTATAGACTTTGACCAGTCTTAGGTGCCATCTAAGGATGAATTTATGGAACTCTCATTTGATTGGATCAGATGATATCATCCCACCAATCAAATTTAGATCTGATTGTACGAAGCAACGTGATTGGCCGGGATGATGTGGCACTGCATGGCGCAACAGAGTTTATAAATAAACCCTGTCTGTGCCCAACTTAAAGTTAGTCCCCTCTTAGCCATGCCCCAAGGCTGCCCTTCTCTCTCCTCCATGATATCTTTTGATCCTCTCTCTCCTCTCCACATTCAAGGGAAGTTGAGTTCCAGTTTGGTGCGATCCAGGTAAGAAAAGGCTGATGAGAAAGGAAAAAGGCAACACTACTACAGAGATGACTGCTGATTTTCATAAGGAGTTTTGAAGATCCTCCAAATCAGTTCCAGATCTAATTTTTGGAGAGGTGATAAAGAAGAAGAAGATCTTCAGATCTAGCCTAAGTGGAGATTGGTAGAGGCCAGGCGCTTGTGTGGCTAGATCCAGAACCTCAGGCAATCAGCAAGATCATCAAAGGATAATCGGACTACCCACATCAAGGTATAAATTAAATTAGATTTAATTTATTTTATTTTTATTTTATTATATTTATAAAATTAGATCTAAAATATCTCAGATCAGATATGGATGCTTGAAAAAAAATTTTGAAATATCTCTCTTGCTTGGATCAGATCTGAACGAACCTAATCCGAAAAATCAGAATTTTCCTTCAACTGGTATCAGAGCCAGCTTCAATAAAAATTATTTAGATTTGATTTTAAATTTATTTTAATTTAATAATTGGTGATTTTAGATATCACATGAGATGTGATTAGATCTAAAATTAGAAAAAAAATTAAAATTAAATAAAATAGATCTAAGTTCTATAATATGCATGACTAGTTGTAAAATATAATAGTGCTATACGTAGTCTTGCATGATCATAATTTACTTTGATTAAATTATAATTTTATATCTATTTATTTTCTATTTTTTAATGATTATAAATATTATAATAAGATCTAAAAAATAAAAAATAAAATTATTTAATTTTTAGATCATATGAGATATGATGATTGCATGTCTAGACTAATTGTAGAATAGTTCTACATAGTTCTCTATATTAGAATTTATTTTGATGTGATCAATTCAAATCTGATTTTTTAAATAATTATGAGATAATTTAGATTTGAAAAACATGCATGCATGATACATGAGATGTATACAAAATATGTATTAAGTTAGATCAAATTTTATATATGAGATATATGATGTAGATCTAACTAGTTTTGTAGATTTATATTTCTGATTAAGGTGTTCCCCTTGGCCGTCCAGTCATAAGAATAAAGTAGAATTTAAATGCCCTCTCCTTCCATTTGATGAGGTGTTCTTATGATGTATAGGGGTGCTGCACGTTTGTTCTTAATCAGAAATCAAGAACTTACTTTCTGCAAAATTCTAGATCCTGAAATCCTAGGTTTTATTTACATGTTTTGTTTATGAACCCTAAACTTAATTAAGAATTAAGATTATGAAATATTAATTAGATGTAAAATTGAGAATTTTAGATCTAAGACATATTCATAAATTTGGGTACGGGCTTGGGTAGCTTAATTAGGTCTAAGCGGTTGATCAAATCGAATCAAGAGTTGGTTAGATAGGATCAACAGTGCTTAAATCGACCAGCCTAATAGGATTAAGTCTGGGTCAAGATCGAGTCACGTGAGTGATCGATCAAGCTAAGACCTAATTAGGCTCAGTGGTTAGAGTCTAGATTGTAGGCTAATCCGATTGGTTCTGGCTCAACAATTTGGTGTCTAAGGTAAGTCTGGCAGATACGACCGACTGATTTTTAATTGGGAGCTACTCGACTCGAATGCATCTTGTCGAGTTAATGGCATATCCCTTCCACCGGTCTCACTTACCTAGCCATGTTTGTTGGCTCAGTTCTGATCTGAGGTGGTCAATAATTCGAGCTAACCCATGCCATAAGGTTAGTCATAATGGTTATGACTATGTCAAGTCTAGTTTAATGAGATCTAAATCAAATCTTCCTAAGAAAAGATTAAATCTAAGGTCTTCCACCATTGTAGATGTGCGGGCCCTTCTCAGAGTTGATTGTTCTTGATTGGTTACAGTGGCTCAGTTGCACCAAAAAGATGCAACCATGTCTATTAAGCATCGGATGCTATAGGCTGGAGGATGGATTGGACTCAATATTCTGGATACGGTGAGAGGCTCAATTAAGAATTCAATCTGTGCAAATGATGGGTCTGACTTAACTAAGGAGTGGATCAATATTTCGGACACGATAAGATTCATGAATTAGAGACCAAGTTTGGGTGCACCATGATTGAAGAATCATTGAACAAGAGTTGTTCACTCATTGGCTAACCCATCACCAATAACTGTTAGGTGAGGTGATGAGTCAGTTGGTGGGACCACACCATCCACTAAAAATTATTAATCGTGGAGATTTTTGCATCTCTACAAAGGGAGTGTAGGGATTCAAAAAAATAGTGGGAGCTAATTTATTTAAAAATAAAATTTTTAAATAAATTGGTTAAGTCTTAGTTACAATATCTAACTAGAAACTTTGACTCTCCACAGAAAAATGTCTGCATCCAATCCATTAGCACGAATCCTGGACACCCATAGACTGATCGGATCAAATTACAAGGATTGGCTCTGAAACTTCAAAATCATTTTGGATTTTGAGAAGTTAACTCATGTATTGGACCAGGATCCTCCCACCTTACCAGCCCGTCCATCCACTGAATAAAGAGCGTCTCTGGATAAGTAGACAGACAAAGATAATAAGGCCAGATATTACATGTTGGGCTCAATGTCTGATGAACTCCAGCACCAACATGAAGATATCAGGACTGCTCGTCAAATGTTGGCTCACCTACAAGAGATGTTTGGTGAACAGAGTCACGCAGTTAAGTATCAAGTCATTAAATGACTTTTCAAGGCTAAGATGCATGGCAGTCAGTCCAAGATCATTGTCTAATGATGATCAAGAATTTGAAAGAGCTTGAGAAGCTCGGAGTGAGATTGGACTTGGATCTGCAGAATGATATAATTCTGCAATCTTTGACTGATGCGTATGGGCAGTTCATCATGAACTACCATATGCATAAATTTCAAAATTCCTTGGCCGAACTTATAAACATGTTGGTTACCGCTGAGCTTTCCATGAAAGTTCTAAAGACTCAATGCTTGCTATGGAACGGACTTCTTCCAAGAGAAAGTCTTTTGTAAAGAAGAAGAAGTCCGTGAAAAAGGAGAAGGTGGAAGGAGGAAAGAAGAAAAAGGCAAAGCTAAAAAAGAAGGCCGCTGACAAAGGAAAGTGTTTCTATTGCAACAATGATGGCCACTGAAAGTGGAACTGCCCTACTTACCTGGCCATCCTGAAGAAGAAGGAGGCAGGTCCTTCTGGAGGTATGCTCATTATTGAGTCTAACCTTACGCTTTCTTCTGCATCCAGTTGGGTGCTTGACTCTGGTTCTAGTGGTCACTTGTGCACTTCTATGCAAGATCTTGAAGATAGCAGGAGGCTAAGGGATGGTGAGATGATCCTGTGCATCGAAAATGGAGTAAAAGTTGCTGCCATGACCGTGGGAACATACCCTCTTCGACTACCATCTAATTTAGACTTAGTGTTAAAAGACTATTATTATATGCCTGCAGCAAGTAGAAATTTGATTTCTGTTTCTTGCCTTGTATTAGAAGGCTATGTAATTAGTTTTTTTTAAAGACCATTGTAACATTCTTTATGAAAGAAATAAAATTGCAAGTGGTTTCCTTATTAACGGTTTTTATCAGTTACATATTGATGTATCTATTTTTAATATCGAGCAAAATGTGAATACCATGAAACGACCTAGGGATAGTCCAAACGATAGGTATCTATGGCACCTAAGACTATGTCATATAGTAGAAGATAGGGTTAACAAATTGGAGAAAACCAGACTATTGAGTCCGTTGACTTTCGAATCATATCCAATTTGTGAATCTTGTCTTCATGGCAAAATGACTAAACTCCCTTTTGTAGGATATAGAAAAAGGGCCACGGATCTTCTTATCTTAGTACATACTGATGTGTGCGGCCCATTTGATGTGTCGACTAGAGGCAACTTTGTCTACTTCATAACCTTTACCAATGATTTATCTAGGTATGGGTATATGTATCTTATGAGACACAAGTCTGAAGCTTTTAAAAAGTTCAAAGAATTCAGACATGAAGTAGAAAAGCAAATTGAAAAATCCATTAAGATTCTTCGATCAGATCGAGGAGGTAAATACCTTAGTCGAAAATTCCTGAACTATCTCAAGAAAAATGACATAGTCTCTCAAGGGACTCCATCTGAAATATCTCAACTCAACAGGATTTCAGAATGAAGGAACCGGACCCTATTAGATATGATCCAATCCATAATGAGCTTCACAGACCTTCCTGATTTTTTTTAGGGATACTATTTGTTAACTGCAACATACTTGCTGAATAGGGTTCCTTCTAAAACCATTCCTACCACACTGTATGAGATATGGCATGATAAGAAATCAAGTCTGAGTCATCTCAAAATTTGGAGTTGTCCAGCTCATGTCAAAAGAAAATAAGTGGACAAGTTAGACTTTAGGTCCTTTAGAGCTCGATTTATAGGATATCCTAAAGAATTATTAGGATATTATTTCTACATTCTAGAAGATCACAATGTGATTGTAAGTCAACATGCCATCTTTCTTGAAAAATAGTTTATTCAAGATAGAGGCATTAGAAAGCAGATCAAGCTCAAGGAGAAAGTCTCATAAGAGCAATGAGCTAAAGACCAAATGGAACCAAATCAGGTTAAGCCAATCCATTCACTACCTCCTCCACCTCATAGATCGGAAAGGGTTTTTCGTCCCCCTGAGAGGTACTTAGGTACTATTTCAGAGAAAATAGAGAAAATGTTCCTCGTAGGTAATGGGGTTCATGGTGATGTTCCCAAAACCTATAACGAGACGATATCGGATATCAACTCTAAGAAATGATTAGAGGCAATGAAGTCAAAAATTGACTTGATGCACTCAAACGAAGTTTGGATCTTGGTAGATCCACCAGAAGGTATAGTACCTATCGGATGTAAATGAATCTACAAGAGAAAGATTGGTGTAGATAAGAATGTGGAGACATTCAAAGCTAGATTAGTGGCAAAAGGTTATAGTCAGTGCGAAGGCATTGACTATTAGGATATCTTTCCACCAGTAGCTATGCTTAAATCCATCCTTACACTGCTTGCTGTTGCAGCCTATTTCGACTATGAAATATGACAAATGGACGTGAAAATGGCATTCTTAAATGGATATCTTAAGAAAGATATCTATATGGAATAGTCGCTAGGTTTCATATCTAGTGATGATGATCATAAGGTATGCAAGCTGCAAAGTTATATGGACTTAGGCAAGCATCTCGGAGCTGGAATACTCACTTTAATGATGTGATCAAATTATTTAGTTTCATCAAGAATGAAGAGGTATCATGTGTCTTCAAAAAGATCAGTGGGAGCGTTGTTATCTTCCTCGTATTGTACGTGGATGACATCCGCCTTATTGAGAATGATATTCTCATATTGACCACAGTTAAAATATGGTTATCTAAAGAATTCTCCATGAAAGATCTAGGAGAAGCATCCTTTATTCTAGGAATTAAGGTCTATGGAGATAGACCGAATAGGATGCTAGAACTTTCATAGAAAATGTACATAGAAGAAGTGCTAAAGAGGTTTAGCATGAAAAACTCTAAGAGAGGTTTGGTACCCTTCAGACATAGCATTCATCTTTCCAAAAGGATGTGCCCTAGCACACCTGAGGAAATAGAATGCATGAGCAAGATCTCTTATGCTTCAGCAATAAGGAGCCTCATGTATGCTATGTTATGTACACGACCTGATATAGCCTATGCTGTAAGTATCACGAGCAGATATCAATCGAATCCAGGTGAAGAACATTGGACTTCTGTGAAATGTATTCTTAAGTACTTGAGAAGAACTAAGGATATGTTGTTGGTCTTTGGTAATGGAGAACTCTAAGTTTAGGGATATATAGACTCGAATTTTATGTCCGATGTAGATGATCGAAAGTCGATATCTGCAAGTCTGTTTGTGTGCAATGGTGGAGCTGTCAGTTGAAAAAGTTTCAAGCAGACAATGATAGCAGATTCCATCATGGAAGCAGAATACATTGCTACGTCAGAAGCTGCAAAGGAGGCATTCTGGTACAAAAAGTTTGCCACAGAGATCAGAGTGATGCCATCAGATACCATTCCTCTGTACTATGACAACAATAGCGCCATAGCTCTTGCTAAGGAGCCGAGATCTCATAAAAAATCCAAGCACAACAAGCAGCGATACCACCTTATCTATGATTACCTCAAAAAGGGTTACATTAAGGTCAAGAGAGTCGACTCCGCAAATAATACGGTGGACCCGCTTATAAAATCATTGGGCCAGCAGAAGATCGAAACCCACCTTGAGAAGATCGAACTTAGATTTGTAGCCAATTGACTTTAGGTTAAGTGGAAGTTTGTTAGATATGTGTGCCCTGAAAGCCAGAATTGGCTGACACTTGTAATACACTTCTAGGGGCAAAATTATAATTTTGACTATAAATAATAAAATGGATTATTTTCTATCATAAATGTGTATTTAGTGTCTATGATACATTCCTTGAGTTAATGGTAATGATAATTTATATTTTCAAGAGTTGAAAATTTAAGACATGAATTTTCATTTATTAACTCAAAAAATGCTCCTGATCGTAGGATCATCATGAGGATGGTGATTGATCCAGAAGGTTAGTGTACAATCATTTTTTTATAGTAGATGAGTCTTGAGTCTATAGTGTAGAGACACCAGAGTGAGAGTACAGATACTCGTTAGAGAACGAGGGCACTGAGCGTGACCATCTCGAGCAGTCATAAGGAAGTCTACCTTCTCGTCGATGACTGATTCGAAGCTGCAGTGATGTGTCTGATTTTTTGACCTGAGGTACGTCGGCAGTTCACCTTAAGAGTGTTATAATTTGACTACACTATGACTCGATCTCCTAGCCATTCAGAATCCTAAGGTGTATGTTGGCTATAGCATGTTCATTGTAGGAATTGGATTGCACCAAGAGAAAATCTATCTACCTCGGTGGATGAGGAGTAGCCCTATGATGATCATGAGAATCAAGTCCATAAGCCCATAGCCATGGCAGAGAGTGAAATAATAGAAAGAGTTTCTATTAAGATTTTTACATTGGACTTGAATCGAATGATTAAATCATATGATAGAAATTAGGGTTTGACAAGTTCACCTTAACCCTAATCTGAACGAGGCTCAAGATAGAAGAACTTAATCACACAAGTAGCTATACTAAGAGGTTTGTTTTAAGTTTTGATGGGTTACCACCATATACTGCTAGGTGTCATTGGTGGATTTTGGAAGCAATTAGAATGATTTAGATGATCGATCATTCCAGTTGTCTGAATCAGAAGAGTTTTGATCCATCAAAAGGAGTTTCGATGATGTCGATGATGGAGATCATGACATATCCCATTACCACATAGAACTAAACCTAACTAGATTATACAAACAAGGGTTTGGATCTGGATATCATCAATCAGACTAACCTAGTTCAACTTATTTGAATTAGATTCAATTAAGTTCAAGGAAATCGTGCTAGCACACGATTGAACCTAACGTTCTCTTTTTATTATCATTAAAAGTTTTCTCGACTGAGCCAAATGTGTTTATCCTCACTCAAGTACTTTTACTTGGTCTGACTGGAGCTTGTCCAGGTCAGAAAGAGGTTGTCTTAATTTATGAGATAAATTTGAGACAACACCTGCCATTTTTCATCATCTACTAATTCTTATCCTTTGACTTCGGTCAAACGTTAACCTTTGACCCTTGGACATCTGCCTATGTGTCATGCACTTATTAGAGAGCAGATAGAGGCTTGTCCCCTTATTGAAATTTGGAAAGGA
Organism: Cocos nucifera; assembly: GCA_006176705.1. Lineage (NCBI taxonomy): Eukaryota > Viridiplantae > Streptophyta > Magnoliopsida > Arecales > Arecaceae > Cocos > Cocos nucifera. Next base: position 74,863 of record QRFJ01000479.1, on the reverse strand, counting down.
GGGGGTGCACACCTCAGATGGCATGCACCCATGGATAGGGACGTCTGAAGTCCCATACGAATGGGACTCCAGGTTACTTCTTGGATTCAACTTAGGTGACCCTTACCTATAGACTTTGACCAGTCTTAGGCGCCATCTAAGGGTGAATTTATGGGGCTTTTATCTGATTAGATCAGATGATGTCATCCCACTAATTAGATTTAGATCTGATTGCATGAAGCAATGCGATTGGTCGAGATGATGTGGCACTGCATGGCGCAGCAGAGTCTATAAATAAACCCTATCTGCTCCCAACTTAAAGTTAGTCCCCTCTTAGCCACATCCCAAGGCTACCCCTCTCCCTTCTTCATGCCATCTTCTGGTCCTCTCTCTCCTCTCCATGCCCAAAGGAAGTTGGGCTCTAGTTTGGTGCGATCCAGGCAAGAAAAGGCTGACGAGAAAGGAAGAAGGCAGCACTACTACAGAGACGACTGATGATCTTCAGAAGGAGTTTTGAAGATCCTCCAAATCAGATCCAGATCTGATTTTTCGAGAGATAATAAAGAAGGAGAAGATCTCTAGATCCAGCCTGAGTGGATACCGATAGAGGTCAGGTGCTAGCATGGCTAGATCCAGAATCTCAGGCAATCAGCAGAATCATCAAAGGATAATCGGACTACCCACATCAAGGTATAAATTAAATTAGATTTAATTTAATTTAATTTTATTTTATTAGATCTATAAAATTAGATTTGAAATATCTCAGATCTGATATGGATGTTTGAGAGAAATTTTTGAAATATCTCTCTTGATCCGATCAGATCTAAACGAACCTGATCCAAAAAATCAGAATTTTTCTTTAGGAAGGAGTCCGACTAATGAAGGAGTCCAGCTGAATGAGAAGTCTGGAAGAAGTTCGGCTGAAGGAGAAGTCCAGAAGGAGTTCGACTGATGGAGAAGTCTGGTTGAAGGAGAAGTCTGGGAGGAGTTCGATTGAAGGAGAAGTCTAGAAGGAGTCTAACTGATGGAGAAGTCCGACTAAGAAAGAAGTCTAGGAGGAGTTCGGCTGAAGAAAAAGTCTGAAAGAAGTCCAACTGATAGAGAAGTCCGACTGAAGGAGAAGTTTGGAAGGAGTTTGGCTGAAGGAGAAGTGGCGATTAAAGCTCTTCTGCGATTGTAAATTACACTTGGCTGAGCATTAGACTGAACTTCAGTGGCAGCGGGGTTTACCCCAATAAATTATATAGTAACCATGGGCCAGGGTTCTAAGAATATTGCTTTGCATATATTCGACTTATCCGAACGTCGAGAATCATTGTTAGATGATTAATTCGACTAGTACAGAAATTGATTCATGTGCTATCGACTTAGGTTCGAACCTATAGGGTCACACATATTAGAGGTTATAACATAATCAAATGGTTAATCGACATTTGAGAATCGTTCTGAGGTCAAACATCAATCGTGAGAATCATTCTGAGGTCAAATATTCAATGCGATTGATGTTTGACCTAATACAAGTATTATAGAATGATCGATTAGCAATTAGATTGCTAATTGGCTTAATTTGATTGAGTAATTAGGCTAAGATCAAGTTCAATTAAATTAGATTTAATTAGAATTAGTTTGAACTTAATTAGATTAAGTCTAATTGATTTATTGGATAAGCCAATTACAAGGAAAAATAAGTCCTTGTTAGACTAAGACTTGAGTGCACCTAATTTCAAATTGACTTGAAATTTAAATTAGATTTAAATCTAGTTTAAACCTAATGTAATTAGGATCCTAATTGGACTAGGATCATCCTTAATTGGATTGCATTTAATCTGGTTTAAATGGGATTTAAATTGCGTTCAAACTTATTTTGACCTAATCAAATAGGAGGAATTCCAGTTGGACTGGAACTCTCTCACTTTCCTTGCGCCTAACAAAAGCCAACGCCCCACATTAATTCCAGATTTTATGTGAATTATTTCTCACTCAAAGATGGTATCCCATGCCCCAATATCTATTGGATTTCATATAATATTTGACTTGGTCAAATATGGAAATTTGTTATGCATGAGATAGAGTCCAAGATCTCTCAAACTCTCTCCCTCTCTTGCACCCTATTTCCCATGCCAAATTAATTTTTGTTCATCCCTTTCTTTCTAGATTTTGGGTGATGGTTTAAGGTATCTCATGCACAAAATTGTGGGGAGGCTTTCGGATGCCCCCCAATCTTCTTCTTGTTTCCTTGTTTGACTAGGTCAATTTGACCAAGTCTTCCTATATTCTTGGATGCCACCTTCTAATAGTTTTGAGGCATCAAAAATTTCTAATTTTTCCATGATGAAAAAAGTAGAAGAAAAGAAGGGTTGGCATGGGGATTATGGGTGACTACTTTCTTGGAGAAATCCTTCAATTATGACATCAAAGGTTGATGTCCTAAAGAGACAAGGTAAGAGAGAAGATTATCTTCTCTTATGATTTTGTTCAAAAATCTTTATCCTTTATTTTTTATCTATTTTTATATGATAAAAATCTGAAAGAGAGAAGAGATAAGGGCATGGGGATCTGTGCTCCAAGATGTTGGGGCATGAAGATCAATTTTGGACATGATCTGATCATGTCCTGATGAGAGAAGGAAAAGAGAAGATGGTCTTCTCTTAGGATTTCTTTGAGAATCCTTCTTCTCTATATTTTTGTATGATTTTCTATGAAACAAATCAGACTGTGTGAGATCTAGAAATATGAAAAAAGCCTAGGATAGAAGGTCTTCCCTTTGTCCTAGCCTAAGGATATTTTCAGGACATCAATCGTTGATGTCCTAAATGAGAAGATTTGTCTTCTCTTAGGAGTCTTTTCTGATGTATTTTATTTCAGATTTATGGAAGATCCAAAGGTTTAATTTCTCTCATAATCCTTCTCTTATTCTTCATCTCTTAGAATATCCAAGAAATCCAAAGAATAAATTTAGATTAACCATTCGGAGTGATCAGCGAGAAGCTAGTACTTTGAGCGAATCTTCGTTCGACGAACCTCCGATTTTGTTGTAGCCTCGTGTGGATCTCCTGTAGAGGTCGGACGCATGTGCGGCTCCAAAGATAATAACAAAAATCAATCATGGAGTTCTCAACCCGCGCAAGATAAGAGATATGATCTCTCCTCTCACCTAGATGTGATCTAGGTTTCAGATCTAGAATCGTTCTAGATCTACAATATTGATTTGATCAATACCAAATTCTTTTAATTTTAGATTTAAAATGTATTATGACATGTTATAGATCCTAGTTATAGGGTTTAGTAATTTGATTACATGCATTTATAGATTAAATGGTTTAATATGCATGTTTCGCTGCGTTATTTTTAAAAAATTTTTTGAAATTCATGCATGAAATCCTATGTATTTTTCATCAACCAGTGCTATCACAGTAGAGCAGGACTGGACCATCAAGGGAGGGTTCTACTTCGAGCTCGGTGATGAATTTTCTCAGCCACACAGCTTCCTTCGTGGCATCTGATGCTGTGATGTACTCTACCTCTCAAACAGAGTCTGTCATAGTATACTGATTAGAACTCTTTCAATAGATGGCTCCACCATTTAGGATAAAGATATAACTCGACATACTTTTGCTATCATCATGGTTAGATTGAAAGCTAGAGTTTGTAAATCTTACTAATTTCAAATTTGACTCACCATAGATCAATCACTAGTCCTTAGTATTTTTCAAATATTTAAGGATGGTTTTCACCATCTTCTAATGATTCTCTCTTGAATCAGATTGGTATCTACTCACTACTCCTAGTGAGTATACCATATATGATCTCATACATGTCATAGCATACATAATAGATCCCACTATCGAAGCATATGGGACTCTACTCATACGCTCTCTCTTCAGGAGTTGTCGGACAATTCTTCTTAGAGAGAAAATTTTCTTGATCTATCAGAAGATAGCCCTTCTTGGAATTCTCCATGCTGAACCTCGTCAGCACAGTTTATATGTACATGGACTAGGATATAGGATGCTTCATCCAAGTCCTTCATGGAGAACTGAGATGACAACCAAACTTTTATTCCTTATAGTGTGGGGATGTCATTCCTAATTAAGAGAATGTCATCTATGTACGAGATAAGGAATACCACTGTTGGACTATTTGTTCATTTGTAAATGCAGGACACTTCTCCATTCTTAACGAAGCCATACATTTTGATCACCTTATCAAAATACATGCTCTAACTCCAAGATACTTGCTTTAATCTATAAATGGATCTCTAAAGCTTACACATTTTAGACTCATCTATGGATGTGAATCCCTCAGGTTGTATACACCTCTTCGGTCAGCTCTCCATTTGAGAAAGCTATCATCACATCCATCTGCCAAATCTTATAGTCCAGATGGGCAGCTATCGTAAGCATTATTCGAATGGATTTAAGCATTGCCATAGGAAAGAATGTCTTGTCATAATCAATACCATAATATTGATGATACCCCTTGACAACCAAATGGGCTTTATAGATCTCCAACTTTCTATCTACTCCCCTCTTTCTCTTGAAGACCCACTTACACCCAATGAGTTTAACCCCTTTGGGTGGGTCAACTAATGTCCACACATCGTTAACCTTCATGGACTCCATCTCAGATTTCATGGTCTCAAGCCATTTTTTGAAATAAGATTTCTATATTGCATCCATATAAGTGATCAGATCCTCATCATTCTCATCGAGTTCGATAGGATCACCATCTTAAACTAAAAAATCATAGTATCTATCTGACTGATGCGGTACTCTACCGGATCACCTTAATGGTGTAGGTATACTAGGCTCCAGATTGAATTTGATCAAATTCAGTTCAAGTTTGGCTACTGGTGTCGGCTTTTCTACCTATTGAACTTTCTCAAGTTCAATCTTAAAGGCAATAGTTCCTTCACCAAGAAACTTCTTTTTTAAAAAGATTGTCTTAAAATTGACGAACATCTTTTGTTCATTAGCATGATAGAAAATATATCCTTTAGTTTCTTTGGAGTACCTTATGAATGTGCACTTATCAGACCTAGGTCCAAGTTTATCCATGATTAATCATTTGACGTAAGCCGAGCACCCCCAGATCCTAAGGTGTGAAAGTACTTGCTTACATCCTGTCCATATCTCATATGAAATTTTAATTATAGACTTGCTTGAAACCCAATTTAGAAGATAGCAAACCAACCTAAGTGTATATCCCCAGAAAGATATCGGCAAGCTGGCAAAATCCATCATCGATCGGATCATATCTAACAAAGTCGATTTCTCCTTTCAAACACACTATTATGTTATGGTATCCCTAGAGGAGTCCATTGAAAAAGAATCTCATTCCCTCCTAGATATGTGAGAAACTCACCAAAAAAGTGTTCACCTCCTAGATCAGACTGAAGAATCTTAATACTCTTTCCAGTTTATTTTTTTATTTCATTTTGAAATCATTTGAAAATTTTAAATGAATCTGACTTATGTTTCATAAGATAGACATATCCATACATAGATAGATCATCTATAAAAGTGATAAAATAAAAATATCCATCTCTAACACTTATGCTTATAGACCCACGTACATCAGTATATACTAGACCTAAGAGCTCAGTGGCTCTCTCACCTTTTTCAGTAAAAAATGACTTGGTCATTTTTTCAAGAAGACAAGACTTATGGGTTGGAAGTAATTCGTAATCACTGACTTTGAGAATTTTCTCTTAAGTCAACATATTTATTCTATTCTTGTTAATATGATCCAGCCTACAGTGCCATAAGTAGATATCAGACACACTATCTATTCTAGGGTGCTTGCTAGTAGAGTAGACTATATTAACAGATTGTGATATCATGTATATCCCATTATTCAAATGTCTAGAAAATATAATAATATCATTCAAAATGATATTACACAATTCTTTCTTTATTAAAATCTTATAATTATTTTTGGCCAAAAATGATATTCAGAAAGAAATTAGGACAAAAATGATAATCAGTAAGAACAATAGTATGAGACTTAAATATAAGTTTTAAGATTTCTAATGCTAGAACTATAACTTATCTTCTATCTCTAATGTTCAAGAATCTTTCATCTTGCTTGAATCTCCTACTAACCTGCAATTCCTGCAATGAATTGCAAACATGGCAAGGGCTACCGATATCCAATACCAGTTAGTAATATCATAAATAGAAAAATTGCAAGAAGTTATCATATAAATATCTTGCCCAGCAACAGCTTACTTTTTTCTCTGTCTGTTTGGATCTACGAAGCACTACTATAAAAAAGGGCTACGGTAGTGATTTATTACCACTGTTGTAGTCCAAAAAATCACTGCCATAGGCTATGGCAGTAGTTATTTAACCGCTGCTACTAAAGCCATCGCCGTAGCTCTATGGCAGCGGTTGTTTGAACCATTACCATAGATAGCCTATTGCAGTGATTTATAAACTGCTGTAATAGATCGACCTATAGCAGTGGTTATATAACCGCTGCCATAGGTTATCTATAGTAGCGGCTACATAACCACTGCCATAGGTAATCTATAGCAGCAGTTTCTTAACAGCTGCCATAGGTCTAATGCAGCAGTTGGTACGGATATGGCAGCAATTATAAAACCACTATCATAGATCTTGAATAATTAAAAAAAAATAAAATTTTTATTTTTTTATATATTTTACCTGATAAATACATATATATAACATGAGAAAATATAATAAACATAAAAATTATGTTTAAATGCTAAATTTTTATTATCGAATAAAATTTATTATAATATTTTTTAAAAAAATAAAATATATCAAAAGTTTCCTAAATCTACATCATCGTCGTCATCACCGAAAGTCGGAGTCGGAGCTAGAGCTGAAGCTGGAGCCAAAGTCGGAGCTGGAGCTGAGGCTGGAGCCAAAGTCAGAGCTAGAGCTGGAGCTGGTGCTGAAGCCAAAGCCGGAGCTATAGCTGAAGCTGGAATGCGGGCCAACATATCCTCGAAGCCCGTGACTCCAAAAAACACATTGAGCCTCAACATCATGTCTCTTACGATGCCCTCCAGATGAGATGCATGCTCCTCAGTCCGATCTACCCGCATCGTAGCATGATCTGCCCATGCCAATGCCTCAAGCTCCTCCTGGCTGACGACATCGAAAGTGTATGAAGAGACGCTCGCCTCGAATCGGTAGCTCATCGACATATGTCCGGGCCTGCATCGGATCCTCTCAAAGTGCTCAGGCTCCAAGACCTGAGATAGATGATCATGGGGCCTAGAGGTATCCGAGCCCTCGCTCGTGAGCATATCTAACTGATCCTATAATTATAAATTAAAATAAAATTTTATAAGAAATGCTATAATACTAATCATATATACTAATATGTTTAATACTTACAAAAATATGCCCGATCGCGGCATTCATCGGCCTATCCATCTTGTCCATGCGGCTGGATCGAAAGATCTGGCTACGGCTGGGTATCACTCTATCTCTCATCAGTTATAACAAAGAACAAATTTATCAAAAAGATGATATAAAATATGAATTTAATTTATCTAGTAAGATTTAGAATTAATTACCTCTCTATATACACGACTGGCCATAGACTCGCAGCCTAGAATGTGCATATACTCCTGAGCTGTACGGTTCTCTCGATTTTGACGAGAGGTAGCCTAACAAGTATTCAAATAAATAATAAATATTTAAAAAAATATTTAAATAAAACTTAAGTGTATTAAAAAATTTAAAAGTTAGAAATTTTACCTCGAACTTCTGGCTCCTCTAGTGTCTAACCATCCTCTTCCACTAACTCGGAAGACAGTCCTGTATCCAAGAAACAAGCTTCTCCGAAGTGTCTCGTCGGTGCTCGAGCCATCCTCTATGGAGCTCGATCTTATAATTCTGGTATAACTTTTCAATCTTCCTCAATCGAGCATCTCGAGCTCTCTCATGATCGAAAAAGTCGTACCTTCTCTGCACAAAGTTATCAAAAATCAGTTACAAAATTATTCTAATTAAACATATATAGTGTAAATATATAAAATGCATAAATATAACTAAGATACACATACTTACCCATATCTCCTTTCATACCCAATCCCTGATGGTAGCATCCATCAAATGCCAGTCTTTGAGCTCTATGGGAATGATGTCCAACCGTCTCACAAGCACTCCAAAAAAGGAATGCATCTCCCGCGCGATCTCCCTACCGACCTCTCCTCCATATCGTAATAGACCATCACCTGATGTTCCATAGTGTACCATACATGTGGGACTGTGAAATATTCGACTGGATGATGCACCTACAATGCAAATACGTTATGCAAATATATGTGTACAAATACTATATAAAAAATAAGGTTGTGCTAATATAATAAAAATATACACTCAAATGCCTACGTAGTAGCATATGTCTCAAATTTGGGGGATGGTAGAGAATCAGCTGCCAGTGGAGTAGATGTCGTCGATGGAGTAGATGTCGTCGGTGGAGTAGATGCCGATGGTGGAGGTCCTTGAGCAGCCAATGTCGAGGTGGATGGAGTATGCTCCGACTGCTCCTCGGATGCTGAACTGTGCGTAACCCATCGAGGGGCAGGGATGAAAGCTAGATGGCATTTCGGTGCCATCGTGATCTATAACGTTAATAAACATTAATCAATATAACATGTTGAATAATAATATTAGTATAGCATCAATAAATAGTCTCTAATATGTACACTAATCAATTGATGGGTCTATCATTATGCAATGCAGTAAACAAAAGCAATAAGATATAAACATCCAGAAAAGGTTATGCAATAAATTCTATAACATGAATTACATTCATAAATAATTAAGGATGAGCAACAGTCATAGATCCGATCTCTTGTACGAACCTTGGAGTAATCTAGAAACCTGAAAGAAGAATAAAGTAGATGATGGTGGCACCTTAGAGCTTAAAGTTGGAACCTTAGAGAGACATCAAATTCTATTCACTCAGAAGTCAAGCCAGCTCCGTGCCTGAGACAGCCGGCTCGGGTCCTCCCTCAGTCGACTCAATCACGACCCGAGCTAGCTCAGCTATGTATCCGAGTCGGATCGACAGTGTGCCATCTCCTCGATCAATCCCTCTCTCCCTCTCTCTATCTCTCTTACCGACGATGGCGGCGAGGCCAAAATCCTCCCTCCCAACTTTTTCATCTCTCGATCTT
>QRFJ01000479.1:0-64721 GCA_006176705.1 Cocos nucifera | reverse complement strand
TGATACGGTGATGATAGTAAAATTCAAATCATTTTCTATAAACTATTCATGTTAAGAAGATATTGCAAAAGCACGAGCATAACAACCAGTGAAATTTCAGAATAGTTATCAGAAGACGTATAGTTTTAGATCATTCTTTATCTCATGAGTTAAATTTTATAATCACCATCATAAAAAATGATTAAAATAGTAGCCAAGATTATTTATAAAAAAATTATCTCATAATCGGACACCATTTGGTCCTTTGATCACCATTTATCATTTAACGGTCGAAACTAACCTATACTAAATTAACCAAGATAACAATATTCGATTAAAGTGAAACTTTGATAGTATGCTACAAACATCACCGAGATCATCATTGTAGGTTTTTGAATCCATCGAAGGTCTCCATCTATCAGATCATTATATCATCATTCGTGGTCGTCGAAATCAAATTTTTCTGATCGATGAAGCTAGGGCCATCGGATCGAGGCAACCTTTTACGATAGCACTCAAATGATAATTATTTTGATAATGAATGATGAAGATCGATATTAAATTTTAAAATTATATAATATTTAAATATATATATATATATGACAATGGTTATAATTAATCACTGCCATAAATAAGTTTATAGCAGTGGTTGATAGTAACCACTGCCATAAGTCCGACTTATGACAGCGGTTTCACTAACTGCTACTATAGGTCGATCTATGGCAGTGGTTTTTATAACCGCTGCTATAAGTCCGACCTACGACAGTAATTTTTGTTTGCTATATGTCAGACTATGGTAGTGGTTACAAAAATCGCTGCCATAAGTCTGACCTATAGTAGCGGTTAACGAAAACCACTGTCGTAGGCTCTATGGCAGTGATTTCAAAAATCGTTGTCATAGTATGCACTGCCATAGACCATTTTTATAGTAGTGAAGGCAATGTACTGAGGATAGTTCCTCTTCCAGTGCCTCCACTTCTTACAGAAGAAGTACTTCACTTGACTCTTATTGAGCTTTTGCTTCTTGGTCTAGTCCTGCATAGATGTCCTAGTTTGAACTTGCACCTTTTTGGACTTCTTCTTGTTCTTCTTTTCTTTTTTAAAGGATCAAGAACCAGAAGAAGACCCTCCCACTAAATTTATTGACTCCTTGTGGAGCTGGTGATCCTTCTTAAAGTTTTAAAGTAACCCCAGTAAGCTATGGTAGTTAACTTTAGGCTTTGTTATTCGATAATGAGTAAGGAATGGGAAATAAAACATGGGCAACGAGTTCATAATTGCATCTTTTCCTAGCTGCTTGATACGTGCTAATTTATAGCTATGGCAAGTGCACCAGTCGATCAAGTAATAAAGTGAATAAGTAGAGTATCGTCCCTAGAGGATTAGAAAACAAGTATTGAAAAGCTCTTTCCTATGCTTTATTTAGAAGATCGATTTATGAGAATAAGAAATTAAAGAAAATAAAAAAAAATAATTAAAAGTTTTTAATTAAATAGAGAGAGTGTAAATTATTAGGATTTTAAACTCAAGAGCAATGGATTACTAAGGCAATCGGTTCACCAATCTCAGTCAATACAATATTCAGGTTTTTAGATTAATTTTATTTCATGTGACGGTGGAGTCTCCTAATTTATTCACTATCCTTTGGTACAGGCATAGCAAAACTATTAATATTTTTAATTATCCTTTGGTCCAGGTGTAATTTAAATAAATATTAATGCATTAGGTTTTGTGAAACCCTCTAATTAAAATACGCTGCGTCCAAAGTGCACTAAAATTTCCGCATGCATATGAATTCTAATTTGATTCATAATACAAGGTATATAATCAAGAAGCATTAACATAGATGTACTTGGTCCGTAACATCTATGTTCATCAGATCAATTAGAAGATGGCCAGTAATCTAAAAGCATTAAGATCATATTTATATACTCCTCATGAATAAAATTTAAAAATAAATCATACTGAATATTGCATCAAAAGAGTGGCTACACCTTAGCCTTAGTAAAAGAAAATTTAGTTCATGATAACAAATTCAAAAATAGCAAATAAAATAAAAAGCATAGAGAAATTAGACTGTTTGATTGCTGAAATTGATTGTCTGCTGCTCTTGATGTGGAGAACTTGGCGAAGAAGAAGAGGCTCCTTGATCGATATCTTTATCGTTGAAGAAAAATCAAAAATCCTTTTTGATTTTCTCACAAATCACCTTTTTTTTTCTACCTCTCTCCTCTTTCTTTCTCTCTCTCTCTCTTTTTCTCCCTCTCTCTCTTTCTCCCCATCTCTCTCTTTGTCTCTCTCTGATTTCTTTTATTTTTCACGACAACACTGGTTTTTTATAGAATAAGAGTTTTATTTCTCCCAAAATCCATCAAAAATTAGATTTTAGATTCCCAAAATAACTCAAATTAGGATCTGGGTAATTCTGCCCGTTAGATCTTGATCAAACGATCCAAAAATCACTCAAAAACCTCTTAAAATAATCCAGATCAAGTCGGATTTAATATCAGCCATTGGATCAACTGTTGGATCAAATCTGGGCCGTCCGATCGTGTTGAAAGAAGCCTTTTGATCTATTGTTTAACGTCGAGATGAATATCAGCCGTTGGATCTCGATCGGGAGCTATGGATGCCGTCCATCAGCGCCTTCGTTTCGGCCATCCGATCAAGCTTCAGTAAAAACTGCCTGTTGGATCAGCCAGAATTCCCAAATTTCCCTCCATGGATCATGCGCAAGCCCGGTGTTGCGTAGACCGCCACATTCTTCAACCAATCAGAGCGCGCCTCTTACTGTAAAATTTCTAAAATACCCTTCGGTTGGTCCACCGTGTGCCGCGAAAAATGCTGACGTCATCCTGATGTCAGCGTTGCATCGACGATTTTTTTTTTTGAAATTCAATTTTGGGCTTATCTAAAATTCGTTTTGCCTGAAATTTTTTTCATCAGAACTAGAAAAATAAGATCTTCACATTGGTGGCCTTCTTTCCTGCATAAGATTAATAAAAATATCAATTTCTAACAAAATAGATTAATTTATTTTATAATTTAATACTTTTATTAGTATATTTTTATCACTTATCACACCCCCCAACTTAGCCATTGCTAGTCCCTTAGCAATATTTTATTTAATACCATGTTTCAATAAGATTATCCATCATAAAGATAAAATCTAGGATTAAAGGTCAAAAAGTTTAAAAAATACTGCTAACTAAGCATTGAGCTTCAGAAGCAAATTTTTCAGTCAATACAATTAAAAACTTTTTTAAAATACATCAAAGATCTATAGCACTTATGTTCGTGATGACTAACTTTAGTATTTCAGTATTAAATTAAAAGAACAAAAGTATCTTCTCTTATCACCTATTTTGGTCAATTTTCTATACATTCTCAATTTTATACTTATGAATTAAGGTAGCTTTCACACTGCCTTTTCTTTTTTTTTGCTTTTTTTTATTGTGCTGAGCATCCTGACCTTCCCTTCATCATTTTACGTGAATTTCCATACTTGACCTAGGTGCAGAGACCCAATTACTAGGCTTTGGGCAATCCACATATACTCTATCTTTTGCACTTTATTTATAGGCAGGTAGCTCTTTCCTTAAATTCAAGTTTTTTTTATTAGAATGTATATTAATTACCAATTTTCAGTGATAATTGAATCCTCAGTTGGCCTTATAATCAATACCTACTTTGCCTTGTTAGTGTGCATGTGCAATAAAAAATGCTAATAATCTTTTAATGACCTAAGTAGGCTGCTAAAAGTTGACCAACTAATCTACTTCTTTAACTCATTACATTCATTAGCAAATAATTCTATCTTTTATCACTTATCCAGTTTATCTTGCTCAAGATTTTCTTCTTGACACATGATTTTTTTTTTTATTAATTTATTCTACATTATCTTAAAGGAGAAAGAAAAATAAAGGATGTAATAAAGGACAGGAAGGAATACACCTGATTTTATTCAGTCTGATTCTTTGGAGCTTTGAAATTTTGCTTGAGTTCTCATTGATTTTTCTGCAAAATTGAAAATACACACCAGAGCAGTAAAAGAGCAACAACAAATTACTGAAAAATAAAAGAAAAGAAAAATGATCAAAACTAAAAAGAAAAGAAACAACCTATCTAGTAGTTCTGATTTATAGTCTTCAGCTTGACTTTCTTTGAGTTCTAAAGTGGATCAATCTGGTGCCACTTCAATTGGAATACTTTCATGTTTGATCGAGTCCTCTTTCAATTTGATATTGCTCGCTTTTATAGTCTCAAACCTATTTTCTATAAAATTCTCATATAATAGATTGTTAATAATATCAATTAAAAAATAAGTTTGATTATCATTAGTATGTTCAGTATCTTTGAAAACATTAAAAGTAACTTATTCATCTTAGACTCTAAGAATTAATTTTTCTTGTTGAACATCTATTAAAGCTCTTTCAGTAGCTAAAAAGGGTCTTCCCTAAAATAAGGGGTACATCATAATCTTCTTTCATATCAAGAATAATAAAATCAACAGGGAAAATAAACTTGTTTACCTTTACCAAGACATCCTCCACTATACCTCTTGGATATTTAATGGATCTATCGGCTAATTGAAGAGTAATAGTGGTAGGCTTTGGTTCTCCTAGACCCAGCTTTCTGAAAATAGAAAAAGGCATGAGATTAATGCTTGCTCCTAAATCACATAAAACTTTATCAAAACTACAATCACCAATAATGCAGGGGATAGTAAAACTCCCTGGATCTTTTAGCTTCTATGGTAATTTATTTTGAAGTATTGCTGAGCATTCTTCATTCAAATTTATTCTCTCATGCTCCTTCAGCTTTTTCTTATTTGTTAAGATTTCTTTGAGAAACTTGGCATACCTGGGCATTTGAGTAATAGCATCTACAAAAGGAATATTAATATGTAAATTCTTTAAAATTTTGAAAAAGTTAGAAAATTTCTTATCTTGGATGCTGTATTTGTCTCTCTGGGAATGGTAGTGGCGGCACGTAGGGCTTCACATTTGGATCGGCAAATCGTATACCTGGAGACCATCCATCTGCTGGTTGTTTTGGTGACTGACGAATTTTAGTTGATGGTTCCTTATTTGTAGTTGGCTCTTCAGTCTCTTTCTTCTGATGTGGCTCCTCCAGCTTTGTACCACTTCTTAGGGTGATAGCATTGACTTGCTCCCTTGGATTTGGTCTCCGTGTTGCTGGGCAAGGATCCCTGAGGTCTCTCGGAGATTATTTTAGCCATTTGACCTATTTGCATCTCCAAGTTTTGAATTGCTGCTGTTTGGTCCTGCCTAAGTTTGGCTTCCAAATTTTTTATAGTTGCTTCTTGGTTTTGCATAAATTTGACCATCAGCTCTTCCATGTTGGACTTCTTTTCAGGTACTTGAAATCCCGGGGGTGGCTGTTGTGCTGCATTTTGATTACTCCACGAGAAATTTGGGTGCTGCCTCCACCCTTGATTGTATGTGTTGGAGTAGGGATTGTTTTGTTACAGCCTGAAAAAAATTTTCAATATAATTAGCTGTATCAGTTGTTTTAGCAAAAAGATTACCTATCTGGCAATTGCTCGTATTATGTCCTCCTCCACATAGGTCACAAGTAGTGCTCTGAACATGCATAGCTGTTCCCTTTAAGTTGTTGACTTCGGCTCTAAGGGCTGCAATTTCAGCTAGTAAGGTTGGCACGCAATCTACTCCCTGCACAGCTGCTAGTCTTTTTGGCATCATGCATTCTGTCTGCCATTGATAGCTATTTGATGCCATCTCATCGATCAGATCGAAGGCTTCTTCCTCCATTTTTCGATTAATGGTTCCTCCTGCTGCTGCATCAATTATAGATCAATTAGTAGGAGATAAACCATTATAGAAAGTTTGTACCTGAAGCCATACGGATAGTTGATGATGTGGACATCTCCTCAGCAGTTCCTTGAAATGCTCCCAAGCCTCATATAGTGTCTCCATGTCCATCTGCATAAAAGAAGTGATATCGTTGCGCATCTTAGGCAGTCTTGGAAGGTGGAAAGTACTTGGCTAAGAATTTTTGGGCTAGGAACATCCCAAGTTATGATAGAACCTGCAGGAAGAGAATGAAGCCAACTCTTAGCTTTGTCCCGTAAAGAGAAAGGAAATAACCTTAATCTAATAGCATCATCCGACACCCCATTAATTTTAAAAGTATCACAAAGTTCAAGAAAATTAGAAATATGGGCATTCGGATCATCATGCACGTGTCCACTGAATTGGACAGTTGATTGAATCATCTGGATCATCATCGATTTTATTTCGAAGTTGTTTGCTCGTACAGGCGGTCTCCTGATGCTCGAAGCTGCATCGGCTATAGATGGTGTGATGTAATCATTTAATGGACGATGTACTGGTCGAATAGCTTCATGCTGTCCTTCAGTCGCCATATCCAATCCTAGATTGATGTCGTTAGGATCTTCAGCTGCCATGTTTCTCTCTTGTTGTAGTCTTCTAATGGTTCTTTCAATTTCTGGATCTAAAGGTAGTAAGTTACTATGTCCAGTACGTGTCATGCACTAAAATTTTTTTTTTTTTAAATAATAAAAATTAAAAATAAATTTCTAAAGTAAAGCTAGGATCAAAATTTTAATATTATTTTAGACACAATCCCCGGCAACGGCGCCAAAAACTTGATGCGTGCTAATTTATAGCTATGGCAAGTGCACCAGTCGATCAAGTAATAAAGTGAATGAGTAGAGTATCATCCCTAGAGGATTGGAAAATAAGTACTGAAAAGCTCTTTCCTATGCTTTATTTAGAAGATCGATTTATGAGAATAAGAAATTAAAGAACAATAAAAAAAATAATTAAAAATTTTTAATTAAATAGAGAGAGTGTAAATTATTAGGATTTTAAACTTCAAGAGCAATGGATTACTAAGGCAATCGGTTCACCAACTCAGTCAATACAATATTCAGGTTTTTAGATTAATTTTATTTCATGTGATGGTGGAGTCTCCTAATTTATTCACTACCCTTTGGTCCAGGCATAGCAAAACTATTAATATTTATTAATTATCCTTTAGGTCCAGGTATAATTTAAATAAATATTAATGCATTAGGTTTTGTGAAACCCTCTAATTAAAATATGCTGCATCCAAAGCGCACTAAAATTCCCGCATGCATATGAATTCTAATTTGATTCATAATACAAGGTATATAATCAAGAAGCATTAACATAGATGTACTTGGTCCGTAACATCTATGTTCATCAGATCAATTAGAAGATGGCCAGTAATCTAAAAGCATTAAGATCAGATTTATATACTCCTCATGAATAAAATTTAAAAATAAATCATACTGAATATTGCATCAAAAGAGTGGCTACACCTTAGCCTTAGTAAAATAAAATTTAGTTCATGATAACAAGTTCAAAAATAGTAAATAAAATAAAAAGCATAGAGAAATTAGACTGTTTGATTGCTGAAATTGATTGTCTGCTGCTCTTGATGTGGAGAACTTGGCGAAGAAGAAGAGGCTCCTTGATCGATGTCTTGATCGTCGAAGAAAAATCAAAAACTCTTTTTGATTTTCTCACAAATCACTTTTTTTTCTACCTCTCTCCTCTTTCTTTCTCTCTCACTCTCTCTTTTTCTCCCTCTCTCTCTTTCTCCCCGTCTCTCTCTTTGTCTCTCTCTGATTTCTTTTATTTTTCACGACAACACTGGGTTTTTTATAGAATAAGAGCTTTATTTCCCCCAAAATCCATCAAAAATTAGATTTTAGACTTCCAAAATAACTCAAATTAGGATCTGGGTAATTTTGCCCGTCAAATCTTGATCAAACGATCCAAAAATCACTCAAAAACCCCTTAAAATAACCTAGATCAAGTCGGATTTAATATCAGCCGTTGGATCAACTGTTGGATCAAATCTGGGCCGTCCGATCGCATTGAAAGAAGCCTTCTGATATATTGTTTAATGTCGGGATGAATATCAGCCGTTGGATCTCGATCAGTAGCTGTGGATGCCATCCATCAGCACCTTCGTTTCGACCGTCCGATCAAGCTTCAGTGAAAACCGCCCGTTGGATCAGCCAGAATTCCCAAATTGCCCTCCGTGGACCGTGTGCGAGCCCGATGTTGCATAGACCGCCGCGTTCTTCAACCAATCAGAGCATGCCTCTTGCTGTGAAATTCCTGAAATACCCTTCGGTTGGTCCACCGTGCGCCGCGAAAAATGCTGACGTCAGCGTTACGTCGGCGGATTTTTTTTTTTTTTGAAATTCAATTCTGGGCTCGTCTGAAATCCGTTTTACCTAAAATTTTTTTCATCAGAATCAGAAAAATAAGATCTTCACATTGATAGCCTTCTTTTCTATATAAGATTAATAAAAATATCAATTTCTAATAAAATAAATTAATTTATTTTATAATTTAATACTTTTATTAATATATTTTTACCACTTATCACTGCTCGTGCAAAGAAAAGCCGAGCTTGCTCAAATGCTCCATCAGCTTAATCATGTACAGTACTTGATCAGTGATTGAAGCTCCATCCCTTATCCTGGTGTTGAAGATGGCACAACTAGTCTTGTGCCTCTCAACATCATTAGATGTACCAAAAGACTCGTTCAATACTTGAAGCACTCTTTTGGCTAAGTTGTCTCAAACCTGCGAATGAACTTATCGCTCATAGCTGCCAGCATAATACAACGCATCACGGTTCGATCATTAAGCCACTTCTGATGAGTATCTCTGACTGACCCACGTGCATCAGGAGCTAGCTCCTCAAGTACTGAATCTATCAAGATATAGAAAATCCGTTCATGTTCTAGGACAATCTTCAACTTATGGTATCAATTATCGAAGTTGGATCCCACCAGCTTGTTATTGTCTAACAATGATCAGAGCGAAAGGAAAGTGATCATATTTGCATGAAGGAAAATCAAAATTTAATTAGTAAATAATTTATTAAATCTAAAGATTTAGACTTTAATCAAAAGATTCTTCTACTATTTTATTCGAATATGTAGCCTCTACCTTCAATTTGAGGAATTACCTTAATTTCTTAGTGGGTACTAGAATCTACATAAACCGTACACAAGCCCAACTTTGGTTAGTCAACCCATGTACATTTAAGGGTAGGTTCATAATCAATTATTTCTCTAAATAATTTCTAGTATTTTAATTTTGCCCCAATCCCTAATCAATATGCTTTAGCCTCCACTGAAAAGATCTGATTAGGTCCAACCATTAACGTAACCATGCTTCGTTCATCTAACCAATGAATGATTAAGCTCAACTTTGGTTGATCAACCTAACTACCATTCTGAGGGACATGGCCAAAAAAATCATATTTTGAATGATAATTCCATTAGCCGATAAACATCAGACTTTTGGGCCTCTAATGATTATCCAATTAATGGATCCATTATCACTCACTTAATGAAAGGCTATGATCTAGTTATCATCATAACTATTTCATTTTAAGGATGTAATAATTTTAGAGGATTTGATTAATTTGGTTTAAAGAAGAGAGTTAGAGGAACCAGCTAATCATGATCTTCCCACTGACTTCACAAAGTCAGATTAAGGAAGACCATTGATAGGTTGGTCTAGAAGCATCTAAATTAGTCACACTAATTTACCTAGCTGACATGGGTTAGCTCGAATTGTCAAGTAATTTAATCAAAATATAATTTTACTAAGAAGGCCAGGTAAGTCAGATCGGTAGGAGGGTTTGCCAAAACTTGCCTTAGATACCATCAGAAATGGTCAGGCAAGCGGGCTGCCAATTAAAAATCACCGATCTAGATTACCAAACATACCTTAGATACCAACTGGTTAATTAGTTTCAATTGGATCAATCTAATAATTCGTGCTAGACTAAATAGCTAAGAATCAAATCCATCTTGATTCTCATTAAAGATATGGACTTGACCAACTACAACTATTGTAATTGATCTAGAGAATTCTTGATCTAATCTAATGCAACTATTGATTAGATTTAGTCAATTTTCTAATTAAGTTCATTCTTTAGTCTAACCTTAGGTCTAACCCAATTAATGGACCTAATTTCTACTAACCCTTTTACCCAAATGTTATGATTTGTGTCTTAGGATCTTCAATTTATAATCTTAGATCCTAATCAAAACAACTCTTAATTCTTAATTAAGTTTTGTGCTAAGAGTTGGGGTTCGACATTTCAAAAATAATTTTCACATTTGCAAAATATTTCTACAATATAATTTTATCAACCAGTTGTATGTTTGATTCATAATCAATATGCAAAAAAATATAAATATGAAACTACTTTAGATCTAATCTAAACATGTTCATGCAATTCAAAATTGAAACTATTTCAATTCTAATCAACCATAAATTATCCTAAATCAAATCTAACATATTTATGATGATAAAAAATAGATTGAAATACTTTCAATCAAATCATAAAATCTCTTAGATCTAATCTAAAATTTTATGATTAGAATTTTAGATCAGTACGTACTAGGACAACCTTTTCACTGTAAGAAATAAATCTTACAACAGGATAACCTTATAAGATTAGTCCATGCAATCTAAAATATTTATTTTTAAATTTAAATAATTTTAAATCTAATAAATTATAAATTAATCTAGATCATATCTAATAAATTTATGATTTATATTAGATCTACACGAACTAGGATAATTTTACACTATAAGGGGTAAACCTTACAACAGGACAACCTTATAAGTAAGTTCGTAAAATTCTTGATTCAATTTTAAATTTAAATATTAAATTATAAATTAGATCTAATCTAAATAAAGGATTCTTATATGCATAAAAATCATATGATAAGAAACCTAGCTCTGATATTAATTGAAGGAAACATATCTAGGATTTCATGATCAGATTTTGAAATTTTTTCAAAATACGTAGCAGAATAGATGAACTAATCATATAAATTCATTAATAATATATGAAAGAGCCCTAGATTTAGGATCTTATTACATGATTTAATCATGCTATTAAATCTAAAATTAAAAAATAAGAAAAGATAAAGTTGATCAAATCAACATCAAAGCAATATTATACTAGATCGAATCTAGCATCAAAAGGGAGATTGCATCATCCTTACCTTAGCAAGTTAGATTCTTTAACTCGTTGATCCCATGCTAAGGTTATTGCTCCGAGCCGCATAGGTGTGGCCTCTATAGGATGTCTACACAAGATCCCGATCTAAGATCTGAAGTTTGATAATAGGAAATTAGCACAGCATGCTAGTACTATGCTGATCCTTCTTCGATGGCTGATCTGAAATCTTCTTCTTCAATTCTTGGATCCTCCAATATCAGAAGAAGAAGAAAGAGATTTGTGAAGGGATTTACCTCTCAAAATCTCACAAAAGGAGGAGGAAGGAATCAAGAAAAAATTCTAGGAAAGAATCCTTTCTTCTCCCTTCTTTTTCTCTCACTAGGATACAACGATTTGTGTCTCAATGAAGTACCATGCTCGGATCTTCTTTGCACCTAAGCTTTCCACATCCCAAACCTCTCTCTCAGATCTAAAACTTGTAGAAAACTTATGCCCTAACTCTCTTTAAATAAAGAGTTATGATAGAGTCCTTAACTAGGTCTAATACCTAGAAAGGCAGGTCTAATTTGAGCAAGGATTGAGGCACCCAACTCTTAGATGTCCCCTTCTTATTTTTTTTGTGGACTCTAAGAAATATATGCAAATAAGTCTTCTATTTTTTATAAAATAATTAGATAGAAATCAGATGGTTTGGTGCCTCAAAAAAATAAGGAAAGATAATATGTTAAACTCTATCTAATAGAGACCTAGGTCAAAACAACTTGTTTGTTTTGACATATTCCACAACTAATTTTCTTTTAAAATGATGCAAGACATAAAAATGGTGTGAATACTCTCTAGAAATAATTTTTTTTTCATGAAAATTCTAAGAGAATTGGTATGGAGGGCTATGGAAAGCAAGGTGGCGCAAGATAGAGAAATCCTAGTCATATAAGGACTTCTAGTTTTGACTTGGTCAACTTATTATTTGAATCCAATTAAATCAAAACTAAGACAATCCAATTATAGATGATTTTAGTCTACCTTAGAGCCTAATTAAATTAGATTAAATTAAATTTAAATTTAGTTTAATTTTTAATCAAATTAGAATTTAAGTGCATACAAGTTCTAATTGAACAGGGACTTATTCTTCCTTGCAATTGGCTCATTTAATAAACCAATTGAACTTGATCCAATCAAGTCCAAACCAAATATAATTAAATTATATTTAATTAGACTTAATCTTAGCCTTCTGACTTAATCAAATTAAGCTAATTAATAATTAAATTGCTAATCAATTCTCCTGTAATACTTGCACTAGGTCAAACATCAATCACATTGATTGTTTGACCTTCGAACAATTCTAAATCATTGATCAACCATTTGATCAGATCAAGACATTTTATGTATGTGGCCCCATAGGTTTGAACCTAAGTCGATAGTATAAAAATAAATTTCTGTACCAATCAAAGTGACTGTCTAGCAATGATACCCAATGGCCGGATCGATCGAATGTGTAAAGCAATACTCTTGAAATCCATGTAAATATAATTTTCGTATAATTCATCTTCTTGACCTTAATGCTCATAGGATGACTCAGAGTTTAACCATTAACCTTGATGAGGTCATCCATATTATATTTTAAAATATCAAATTCATCTCATGAATTATCGTGGTCAAGATTTTGCTAAATTAAAATATAGTGATGTATTTTCTCCAAACCCTTGGAGTGGTCAATCTCATCTTGATCACACCCCGACTTCATAAGTACTTGACTATGCCTAATAATTTTTCATCACTGAATTAGAAATTCAAGTAGTCGGGCACAGTGAGTTGTTTGTAAGCCACCATGGTGATCTCGGATCTAAGAAACACTTATACCCATATCCCATCAGAGCAATTCTTAACAGTAGAATACTTTAGAGTTGGTCATATTCAGTGATGATGTACCCTTATATCTTATCTGTATGCCATACTAATATCTCCACACTCCTTGGTTAAGAGGACAACCAATCTATATGATATATAGCGACCTATACTCGATAAACATTGTCATTCTAATTAATAACGTATCATTTGACTGTAAATAGTTTAAGGACTAATCGATAAATTCTCTTTTTATCAAAACTAAATAGTCTGAAGGACTTCATTACAATAAATGGAGTTCATTAGAAGATGTAGACTTTATGATGAAAAAGCTAAAATATTATTTTATTTAATAATAAACTATTTATAAATATAAAATAGCATAATTGACAATAGATTGATGATTGGCTTTGGGACATAATTTTCAACAATTACTCTTTCAGCAGGCACCACATCCTCAGAGAATCCCACGAGCGGGGAGTTTAATGGTCCTAGTCGATCCGCATGTATATCCATTTTTAAGAAGGTATCATAAAATAATACATCGACGGAGCTTTCATTATCAATTAAAATATAGCGTACATCATAGTTTACAATATTTAAAGAAGCTATAATTGCATCATCATACGGGAACTGAACCCCTTAAACATCTTTCTTAGTGAAGGCAATAGATTCCTCCGTTTGCCTCCTCTTGGTGGACTCCCCCAATCCGTTGGCTCCACCGCTCCAATGCCCCCTAATTATTGTATTTATTATTCCCACTAGAGGTCAGTTCTCTATAGGTTCTTCCTACTGGAGTGGTTTAGGTGGCCAAGGTGCCTTTAGTCGATCCTCGTGCCTTTTCTACCAACATCGGATGAATCAATCTAGCCATCCATGCCATATAAGCTCCTTGATTTTCTCTTAGAGTTGAATACACTTCTGGTGGTGAGATCTACAAAAAGTCCTGACCGGAGGTGGCTCTAGTGGAGACCTTTTGACTCTCAAGTTAGAATTCTGTGATGGAAATGGAGCACACAAGAGATAGAATATCATATCTAAGGATCTCCTTAAGTCTCTTATGTATAGATAGGGATTGGAGCGATTCATGGGGACGTTATTTGAGGCTCATCTCGGTCAATTGGGGCGTGACATGGTGAGATTCAAGATTGAGATTTTTGGAATCTGACGATTATATGCAGATCATGGCCAACTATTGAGAGCTATTGCTTAATTTTGAAAAAAAAGATTTGAGTTGGTCGAGGTAGCAAGCTGAAATTGACAGTCGAGGCAGGGTCAACTATAATCTGAAGTGGGATCAGTGGATTCAATGGGGGGTCAACGACTGAGAGGAGAGGTCAATTGACTATCTGAAAATGTTGACATTGGATTGGTGATTAGTAGCAAAGACTAGAGGCCGATGGCAAGGTGGTATCGATGAAGGGTTGGAAACTGTCTGTAGGCATTGGTGATACATCAATGTAGTGTTGACGAAATGTCACCAATCCATAAGGAAAACTATTGTTCGAGGATGGATCGGATGAAAACAAAGAGGGTTTGGTGGAGACTCATTAATGTTCGACGGTCAGTGATCTACGAGAGTGGCGCCTAGTATTCAGGAGGTTAGAGATCAAAGAGAGATCAGATGTTGATGATGGATCGACAACCAACGTTTTGGAGGTTAACAATAAAACTCTCACACAAGACTCATCATATCTGAAGTTCAAGGGTCTTCGGTATAGACAATTTTACCTCCAACAATCACCAAATGGCAACATTCGGTTGGCCATGACTAGGCTTGGTGGATTCATTAGTTCGACGGTCTAGGTGAATGGATTTGAATTGCCATCAGTGCTGATCTTCAACATGTGTCCCCACCTCAACGAGTTCTCAAGCACAGTAAATAAAACATCTTGTTGGATCGACCTTCACCTTAGGTCCGTACTTGCTTTAACCGATCTTGGTTTGAGTTTGGATTCAAGAGTAGGGGGCATCTACTATGGGCCACCCCCTTGGCTTCGATTGACCATGTCCTCAGCCATGCTCGAGGACTGAGAGGTTTCAATCCTCAATAGATACGAACACGGCCGACCTAAAGAAGCTTGACATAGAAATCCGAACCAGCTAGCTTGTAGAGCTCTTGACCCTAGTGGATGGTAGTTAGGACCTTATCCATGGCCAAGGAAGAAAGAGGTCGATTGCGGCTGACCTAAGAGAGGCAGCCATCTCCAGCCATCTCGATTGATGGACTATCCTCGGTTGTGGACTCTCACCTCCATCTCGGGCAACTTGGACCTCAGACATCACCGACATCTTGGTGTAGCTCGATCCTCGATGGTTGGCCACAGTCGATCTAGAGAAGATTGAACCCAATGGCCTGAACCAAGCAGGCATGTCCTATTCAATGGGAAGCCTACCCTCCTTATGAGTTTGGGGAGATGGGACTTCGGCCTCGAACTCGCTCGAGGTGATTAAAGGTCGGTTATGTTCGACCTAAGGTACTCTCATATAAGACAATAATCCCATATTCGATCAATTATCTTGGTTTAGTAAGAAGATCATTTTGAAAAGATAATCAACCTGTGATCGTAGATAGGGATGTGCATTCGATTTTTTTGGTTCAAATCGAACCGAAGTTTTGAAAAACCGAACTTCCGAACTTATATTTTATAGAACCAAAAACCAAACCAAAATAGCCTAAAATCGAATAAATCAAATCGAAATAATTTCGATTTGGTTCGGTAATTCGGTTTTGGACTTTTCTATGCTAAGCTTTTGTTTTGGATTTGGACTTATTAAGTTCTTTAATAATTTTATTATTTAGACTATAAAATTATACTTAATTTAGTATTATTATTTAAATTCAAATCAACTAAAAATTATTAAAAAAAAAAATTCAATTCAATAAAATTACCTCAAACTTTTTATAATTTATTAATATAATATTTATCATTAGTCATCTATTTTGATTTTCAGTTAACCAAAGTTATCAATTAAAAATCGAAAATCGAATCGATTAAAAAATTTTGATTCGATTTTAAATCAAAATCAAAATTTTTAGAAGAAAAATCAAATTAAATACTAAAATAATTAATAATTTAATTTGATTTTTGATTAATTAAATTATTTGTATGCTCTTAGAAAGAATAGGAAAGAAAGCTGCAACCATCAAAATCAGATTACGTCTATTAATAGCAACTCGTGGCTGCCTCAACATTGCAAACATAGAAAAATAGCTCTTGTCGGCGTGATCTGCATACATATTTTGGAAATAATTAGTCTCTTCGGCATGCATGACTAATACTCCCTCTTCCATAAATAGGAAGGAGCGGGGATTATTAAGATTTGCTCTCTTGAAAGGCTTGTATTCATTCTTCTTCATTATTTTGACTTAAATACCGAAGAATTTCTATTAACCAGAGTTTTTTTTTATAGGTTTTGAATTGAGTCAGCCGCAGCATCATCCCACCTTCAGACGAAGATTTCTCCATCTCGTTCCACTAAGAGGAGTACTTCTCCGACCTCAGATCGAGATCTGGCGACAACACAATCCATCAAATATTCCCCTTCCGGAGAAAATCACATGCCTGGTTTAAACAAAGACATATGTTACACGTACCTCATGCTAGCGTGACTATTGTCATCCGAGGAGCGGGAGAGTAAAAAAATCTCAGACCAGGCACCAACTCGGATACCCCCGGACCCACAGCATAAGCTCGCCGGCCATCTGATCGGACAAAGTCTAGGGTTCTTTTTCTCGTTTTCTCCATCCAGCTGCCTTAACCAAACAAAGGACTCAGTCCATCCGCTTTGGACACACGGAAAACTGGTGCCATATATTAAATACCCCACGGAAGAAGACGAAGGGAGCGAAGGCAAGGGGACACACGGAGAGAGAGAGAGGTGTGAAGGCCAAATGCCGAAGTCATCATCACAGTCACCCATCATCACCCCCATGAACCCCATCATCAAAACCCATCCCCAAACCCAAACCCTAATCCCACCACCACCCCAACCCACAACCCTAAACCCCAACCCCCTTCCCCAAGAGCACGACGACGGCGACGGCGATCTCCTTCACCTCCAATCGTACTCCCAATCCCTCCTTATGGACGAGGAGGACGATCTCGAGCCCAACCCCCACCGCGACCTAACTCTCAATCCCCCTCAATCCTCCAACCCTAATTCTGACCAACCCCCCTTCTCCTCCGTACTCTTCCGCGATCCCGACGAGGAGGAGGAGGAAGAGGCCGCCGACGAGGAGGACGACGAGATCGATGGCAACGAAGACCGGAAGCCCGCCCTCAACGCTTTTCCCGTCTCCTCCACTGCTTCTGCTCCTGTCCCCGCCCCGTCGCCGACCCCCCGCCCCCCCGGCCCCCACATCGACCCGTCCCCGCACATCTCCTCTCAGTTCTACACCTTCAACTGCGACTCCCACTCCCTGATGGTGCGCTGCATCCTGGAGGGCCGCCTCGCGACTCCGGACGAGATCCGCGGCGCCACCCCCGCCTCCGTCCTCAAGTCGTGGCGCTCCGTGTGGAAGGACCGCAACGAGGACACCGCCTACCTGACGGCTTGGAAGCGCATCCAGGACAAGCTCGCAGCCCATCTGGACCCCAACCCCGGCTCCCTCCCTGCCCTCTTCTTCAAGAACAACCCCGCCCAGCACGTCTCCCATGTCGACCAGTGGCAGGACATTGTCGCCACTGCGCATGCGGACCCTGACCTCCTCCGCCACCTTGGCCTCAAGGACACTGTCGACCGCATCAAGCAGTCCTGGACCGTCGGCGCCAAGTTCTATGGTATCCCCGAGTCATTCGTCCGGGTCTGTGTCGCCTCCTGCCCCGTCTGCACCACTGCCTCGTCTGCCATATCCCAAGGTGGTGCTTCTGCCGCTGCCCGCTCCAAGCGCCGGCGGTTCGAGTACACCGAGTCCTTTGATGTGCCGGCCAAGGATGTGCCCCGCCGGCTCCAGCAGCTCGCAGCTAAGCACAAGGTGGTTCTTTGCATCCGCCAAAAGTACATCCGGTACAAGCCCTTCATGGCTGAGGTGAAAGACTATGCCTGCCACCGAGCTGGGGAGCCATCCTCGGCCTCTGCTTCCTCCAAGAAGGCCAGGGTCTTGAAGAGGGAGCCTTACCAGTCCAAGCGATGTGGATGTGGGTTCAGAATCCGGGCCATCGTTCCTATTGCCAACTACAATGAGAAAGACAAGACCTTTGTGTACCAGGAGGAGGGCACTGCGGTGTTCAAGCTGTATGCTGTGCACACTGGGCATGAGCCTGGCCCGCTCGATGGGAATGCCAGGATCATGCACCGGATGGTTGGGCACAGGGGGGGTTTCGACCTTGACCCAGCAGACTATGGGGTCAAGGATGATGCTGAGCCTGAATCACTCAGTAACCTTATAGGAAAAGATGACGGTGGGGATCTCCACCACATGGTGCTGCAGCAGCTCCAGGAGCTCAGGGTGGAGGCTGGGTTGCTGGAGGGAAAGATTGCTAAAATGCCACTGGAGATGGTGGGTTCTCTGTCACGTGAGCTGTTGGATATTCTTCACAGGCTGAGGAGTGTGGCTGGAACTCAGCACTCAGAGGAGGCTTTGGTAGCGGGAGATGAGGAGGTCGGGCAGTGGAGTCATGATGGCAACCATCACCTTGACAGGCATGATAGGATATTTGGTAAGGATGCTGAGATGATTAATGAGGAGGAGAATGATTTTGATTCAGCTCTTGGGGCCATTGTTCCATGGGACAGGATGTCGACAGAGTGCCAGGATAGGAAGCTGCTTATGAGGGAGAGCTTGAAGTCTGACAAGTGGATGATGAAGGAGGATTGTGGTGACTTTGATGAGAAAAGCATTCTGAATTGTGGCGAGGACGCGGACTCCAAGCTGATGAAACCATTAAGGCACGACGAGACTATTGTGCCAGACCCAAATCTGGTAGGGATGCAAGCAGATGGATTCTATCCTGATGTTGCCAAGTGGTATGATTCACCGAGCTGCTTGGATCCTGGTGCAGATTCTGTGGATGGTGGATTTAGGCATGGAGGAATTGTGTGAGGTAGTGTTTAGGAATTGCGTTGGAAACAAGGGATTTGTAAATTCTGTATAGTAGAGGAAACTTGGGACCCACCTCCAGATTATTAGGTGGAGCTTCCCTTTAATATCCCTGTTGGTTGTTTTATGTGCAGATTGCATTTATCAATTAAACCATGTTTAGTAGGCTTTTTCGTAATGGTGCTTGTAGTCATGTGCTCCTGGCTAGTTGTTTCCAATTTTGCTTACCCTTTTCCTTTCCTGGTACATTCTTTGGTTAATCATAATCATGACTGGAAATACTTATATGATTGTATATGGTTTCTTGAATCTGCATGGCTAAGGATGGAATGGTTGTATTTGTGAATTAATGTGGCAGGTTATCAATTTGTTTTCTAAATTATTGAGGTTATTCATTGGCTGGCACAGTATAGCATTTGTAGCAGTACTTTTAGTTTGATTCCATTTTGAATGATATTAGCATGAATTGAGTGACTCTTTTGACTCTGTGGTGGTTCATATTACTCCTGCAGCTTTGAGGGATTTCACATGTAGTTTAAATGTATGAAGCAGCATGGCCATTTCTTTATTTTGTCTTGCGAATATGACAACATATTGTTTGCCATATTTCAGCATTATAAGAAGCTGTAGTAGTAATTGTAAGTGGTTTTTTATTTAGATTTGGGGCTTTGATAGGTTCTCTGCTCAGCATTAGTTGCTAGTAAGGAAGTTTCTGCTTCCTTTCATTATCAGTAAAATGGTTTGCTATTTTCTACATATGATTATCCATTTGCTGCTTTTTTGTTGCATACTCTTTTATATTATTATTTCTTTATAACTTAATGTTTACGTGCTTCTTCTTCTCATCAGGCTATAGCATATTATTAAGAGTCAGCTTATATGATATTTTTTTTCCTCTTCCTTTGTCATGTAATGTATATCCATGTATTTGATTCATGATATATGATTATTTTAGTCATTTTATCAGATAAGCTGTGTTGGATTTTGACCATGTGCCTGCAATCGATATTTCAACCAAGCTTAGCTTGATGCCTTTTGTCATGTTGCTTGAGTGTTTTGATGTCTGTCCTTGCTTTTGGCTACTTTGTCTTGTTAAAACTTAAAAAATGCATTGTATTGTTAAGAATCTCAGTGAGAATGCCAATGATGTGTTTAGTGCTCTTTGACCTACATGCCTGTTCCATTATCACATTCTTGTAGACATATTGTTTATTTTCCCAAGTCTTGCTAAATAAAGAGGTGTCCCAAATCATGCCTTGTTGTCTTGTTGTGGTCCTATCTAATAAATATTGATCATGTCTTTGTTATTTTAACCTGTCAACCTAGAACTATCTTTGGTGATACTTTATCAACTTTCTATTGCACAAATTCATTCAGCATGAAACAACCATCTGCTTGCTCTATCTTATGACTTCTAATCTTTTTCTAGCTGGTTATCTTGGACCCAGTTTCTTCCAAGCTTGCACATTAACATTCTTGCCTCTACCACTTTCATATTATTCCTAATGGTATTCCTTACTGCTGAACATTTTGATCTGTATAGACTCTTCAACTTCTGATTCAATTATTGAAGAAGAGTAGGCCGACTTGGTTCACATTGCAGCGTTGTGCCATGGAGAGGGGTGGTTGTGAAGTGCTTGAAAAGAAAGATTCTGCGAGGCTGCAAGCTTGATGAGTGTACAATGACTGGAAATTTGGATAAGAAGAGCATTCCCACTAGTGTGATGCACTTCTAGCCCCTAAGGCATGGCACTACGGTAGTGGCAGAACTGAATTTGGTCACAAGGTGAGCATGTTTCTTGATGCTTGATTGTTGTTTTCTCTTAGATATTTTTGTTTAAATGGTTTCAGCCATGATTTTGCATACTCACATTTTTGTAGTACTAACTACTAAGTTTCATTCTTGGAGCTGCATAGATACGCAATAAATTTGTGGTTGCTGGTACTAATATGGCAGGTATTTTATAGGAGAATGGTATCTTTCTGATGATAGGTGAATAATATCCTTGCTTCATTCTTGTTTGCTGTTTGACTGGTTTTAGTTAGAGGATCTGAACACCACATTTCCTGAACAGTTTACAGCTCTATTTGGAGTCTTTCTTGTAGGGTTTCTTCACAACCATAATTAGGGGTTTATTTTGGGAAGATGACCAACTGCCTCTTTTAGGCTCTAGCATTGGATATTGTGGAAAAGGCTAATTTCCTAGATGCCATCCAAGCCACTAATGTGTATGTCTAGTGGTCTCTACCGTGTTCAAGGCCTTCACGGAAATCTTTTCTTGCAAGACTAACGCATGCCTAACTCCCCATGGTGAGTTAGGGCTTCTCTCTCCAGGCATTGTTAGCCCACCCTGATCTTCCAGCTATGGGTTATGCTGAGTTTTTCCAAACCAATGAAGAGCTCGAGGTCGTTTGCGGGTCAAACCCTACTTTCTATCATGTGATAGGCCGAGTTATTCCTTTCCTTCTAGATGAGGACAATCATGTTGGCATTAAGCACTGCATGCTTCATTTCTTTGGCGTTCATGAGACTGACAAGGGGAAAAGGGGCGAAGGTAAAGTCCAATTTAGGTATCTTTCCACTGAAGGAAGATTCCTCTGGCTACAAGTAAAACTGTGAATTATGAAGACAATCATACGTACTTTTTTTAATTACCTTTTAGATTTATGCAAACATAGGATTTATTTATGAAAACAATCAAACTCGTTTCTGTGGTGTTTAATGCTTGTTTCAATCTGACTGATTTAATGCCTTATTTTATTAGCTTTTGGATTTATATAATGCTTTCTTCAATTTGTTTATGAAAACAATCTGATTGATTTATGTGTTTTATGTGGTGTTTAATGCTTTTTACGATCTATGAATTTGTTGTAGTTATGAGGAGACATGACTAAGCCAGAAGGGTAAAAAAAAAATAAAAAGGTTTCTTCTTTGTAAAGGAGAAGTTTGATTTGCATTTCTTTCTGCTGTTTGAAATACTGGCAAAGAAAAAGAAAAAACAAAACAGAGAACCTAATCATACTTTTTCAAGAGAGCCCTCAATTTTACGTTTTGTTTTTTTGAAAGGTTTTGCCAAGAATCAGGAAGCACACGTGGCCACAGCTCCCCACCTTCCCCCATGGCATGGCCATGCAACTCCAGCACCTCAAAATAAAAAGGGTTTGGATTTATGTGTGGTTGCAATTTTTAGGTATGTAGCAACTTTTCTCAACCAAAGGGCTTTTGCCTTTTTTGTGTTATTTGCTTTTTCTGAATTAAATTGTAATATACTTCAAATACATCTCTGCCAATGTGGTTTTGTTTTTCTTATATACTAAACTGATATCCTATCTTAAAATTCTTAGAACAAAGGCAATGTAGGAATGCAGTTTTAGTGAAACTGGAGATGAGGATGAGGTTCCAGTTGTGATTAATGGGCAAGAGATATCACAGGGTGAGAGGTTTTGACATTTAGAATCTACTATGGAAAATAACATTAATTTAGATGAAGATATATGTAATAATATTGGATCTGGTTGGATAAAGTGGTAAAGTTTTTTTAAGGTATTATATGATAAATGCATACTTTGGTGACTTGAATGGAAATTTTATAGAACAATAAGGCCTATGACATCATATTAGTTTGGATATTTTGCAATAAAAATGGTTCAGAAAACAAATACAGCAGAAATGAGGATGTTGGGATGGATGCATCATAAAACTAGAGCAAATAAATTGATAAATAAGTCTATTAGTGGAGTTATTGGATTTGCATAAATTATGGACAAAATGATGGAGAATTTGATTAAGATGATATAGGCATGAAAATGAATATCTGAGGGGCTTTGGTAATATGTACTTCAGTAATTTCCATTGAAGGAAGGAGGATGCAAAGGCCTAAGGTAACATGGATGGAAGTTGTGAGAAAAGATATGGAAAAACTTGAAATATGAAAGAGGGCCTTGAATAGGAATTCTTAGCAAATGCGGATCCATTGAGCTGCGCATGAGGTGGCTTGTGTGGACCCTCATCATGTTGCATCTACACAGTTGCCATATGGGTTCATACCACACGTTGAAAATGCTGTCCAAGCATTATATGACCACATAACCAGCTTGCTTAGAATTGTGTGGCTGCATATACGGTCCAAGCATTATATGACCATATAACCAGCTTGCTTAGAATTGTATGGCTGCATATATGGCTTGCTTAGCATTGTGCAGCTGCATGTAAGGCTTGCTTAGCATTGTGCGGCCGCATTTGAGGCCCACTCTTTTGTGGTCCTGTGCAGATGGAGCAGATGCAAGCTCATGGTCAGGTTGGCTGTGTTTTTGATAGGGCTATCGATAATGTTGATATGTTAAGTATGTTATGACCATCGCTACTTGGTATTAAGTACTAAATGGTAAGCACTAACTGTTAATTATTATTGCTATGATTATTATTATTTATCCACAAAAAGTACTACTATCATTTTTATTGCTTTTATTGTACTTAATGTATTATTTGTACATTTAAATAGTTAAAAAAATACCAATTGCATATGCGCTCGCATGCATGGCCCACATATCCGGTCCCTTGATTGCCTGAATTCTGCATATGCTTTATATGGTTCCTTGATCTCTTGCATACTGTTGTTGCCTTTTGAAACAATGATACAATCCTTACCATATCTCTTAATTGACAAATAAATTTTTTGGTGAGATTGAATTCTCTGTTAAAGATTGTAAACCATTTTGATGTCTGTGACTGAACGGCACATGAAATTTGATTCTTGCATAAGAGTCAAAGACCATAATTAATATATTTGGCCATGCCTTAGTGGTGTTGATAGGTCTTTTGTACTCTGAAACCATGTTTCTTTCTATCTGACTTGTGAGCAATCACATCCCCTCCCCCTTTTTGTTCATTCCACTTCTTTTCTCACCAAGAAGCCGACCTCAAATACTTGGGACAAGTCTGGAAGTTATGGTTATTACTTAATTAGCCCATCAAGATCATTTTTGTAGATGATTCATATATTGAGCATGCAATTAATTATGGTATTTGTAGATGGTTTGGTACCTCTGGCATTGACAACTGATAAAATCCTATAATGCTGACATTCTAGAGGGCTTCAATTCTCTGTGCGAGTCGAGTTTGTGCAACCAGACAACAAGGTTGCATCTTAGTAATGCACTTACCTTGAAGCCAAGGTTTCAACCTTGGTCTTGGGTTTGGGACCTGGTCATGGATTGGGTCAATATGGTAGTAGGACAATACCGTACCAACTCTTGAGATTGCATGGCCGATAATTCACTAGGACATTTTTTCTTTTTATTTTCTCTGTTGCTTGTTGTTTTTAATGCTTGTTATAGACTTTTAGTTTTTGTTTAGGTCATAATTTTGGATTAAGATAGATTTTTGAGTCCATGATTGTGTTTGTTGTGCAGGTACCAATACTGACACCAATTTGAGCAATTGAAGCAGGGTCTTAGTTCTTTCCTGACCACCATTCTTTCTCTCTCTCTCTCTCTCTCTCTCTCTCTCTCTCTGCCCCCTAACTTTCTTTTCTTCTCTGGCTTACAAATCAAATTGGCAAAAGCAAAGAGGCTTGAGCATCTCCTTTTGACACTTCTTGGTGGTATTGGTGGGTATTTGGTTCGTCACCATCGCTTTCTTGATTCTTACTCATTGGTGCCAACTAGGCCTACTTGATTTGTTATATGCTAGAGTTGGGGACTTAATCTCGATACTTTTCATCTCACCAATCCAATCCAGGATGAGCTAGTACAAACCTAGGTTATAAATCCTATGGGACTGGCGTGTCCCGATTTCTCCATGGAATAGACGCCCCATTGTCCCCCCATCCCAATGGCAATCCCGGTTGTGCATCTTAGTAAATGACCTTTTTCTCTCTCCCTTTCTTTCTTTTATTCTTTTTTCTTTCCTTTTTTTTCTTTCTTTTCTTCTACCTTCCTTTCTCTCTTCCTTTTTCTTTCTCGTATCCTTTCCTTTAATTCTTTTTTCTTTTTTCTTCTTCTTTTTCTTTTCTGTCCTCCTTATTTTCTTTCCCTCTTTTTTTTCTTCTCTCTTCCTTTCTTTTTTTCTTCTTCTTCTTCTTCTCTCCTTTCACTTTTTCCTTTTCTTCATCTTTTCTCTCTCCTGTTTCTTCTTCTCTCCCCATGTGGATGGATTTCAGATCCATTCTGGTCCCATTTTCTAACAAGAATGGGATGGATAGTCGGCACACCCCTCATCCTGTTAGGACTTAAAACCTTGGTACAAACTATGTTTTGGATCCTTGATTGAAGCCGAAGTTATGGAATTAACTTGTATATTGCTCATTCTTCTGTTAAGATATTTACAATTATGTATAATTGGTCTTAGTAATTGACCATGATAAATGTAAATTATATGGCTATGCTTTTTGCATGACATACTTTGGTGCCTTTAAGCAGCCTAATTATTCATGCACCATTCTTTTATATAGTTAGATGTTAACAATGTTAAACTGCTGTTGTTATTCTATGTTTTCCAGTAGTGGATCATTTGTTTTTAAATTCCTTGTATTAAGGGTGGCTTTTTGCCCAATTTAATATATGCATTAATGTAGTCTCTGCCTAAGTGCTATTTTCTCCTTTATCCAGCTTGTCATGTGTTAGGGTTAAACCCGCTCCTGCCGAAGTTCGACCTGGTACCTGGTCCCTAGTCCCAAGGTAGTCCCATGATGGTCAATCTTCAATCTGCTAGCCGATCTTCTAGATTGCATAAGCAAATTCCATAGCCCGCAAAGCATTGTAGCCCTCGCTCGGACGAGCTTGAATAGTAAAAGTGATTATTTCCCACTTGACAATAAAGCTTGAGTAGTAGAACCCAATCGGTCCGATTCTATTCGGTGACAAGTTGTGAAGGCAGTAAAATTCCTTCATTATAAGTGGTTGGCTCTAGTCGAACTTCTTTCGGATGAGCTTAAATAGTGAAAGTGGTCGTTTAAGCAAGTGACTAAGCATTCAATCCCTGCGCAGCCTGGTTTGACTAATCTTGAAGCTGGCCGAACTCCCTCCTAGATCTCTTTTAGGTCGAGTCTCACCATCGCAGGTTAAATCTTATAGCAGGAATCATAGATTGGTAGAGCTTCCCTCTAGACAAACTCCTATGCCTTACTGAGAGTGGCAGATCTCGGCCCTGTTGAATCTGGAATCTTGAGTGCGCAAGTCAGAATAGATGAAAGGACCTCGTCTCCAAATTATTCATGCAGGTCATCTTGAAGTTCCTGGTTGAATTCCTTCCAGTCACCTAAAGGGCCCCCTCCAGTCGAACTTTCTCAGTCGCTAAACAGGCTCCTTCCGGTCGAACTCTTTATGGTATTGCTCCTTCCAGCCAAACTCCTTTCAGTCATTCAAAGGGCTCCCTCCAGTCGAACTTCCTCTTAGTCGCCAAACGGGCTCCTTCCGGTCGAACTCCTTATGGTCACCTCGAAGGATCCCGTCATCTATGCAAATTCAGCTCTCAACTCAACACAAACCAACCTACATGTAGACCTCAGAGAAGTCTGAACTCCTTTAGAACTGTCGTGATTTGAAGCTCTTCACTGCCAATGTCTATTCCATCCAAACTTCAGCTATTAAATCTCAACAGACTTGCATGTCACGACAACGGATACCATTCTCTGTAACAAACTTTACATGGTCTCGAACGGTCCACTACTAGGCAGTTACGGATGCCATAATTAGTTTGTTACGAGCTCCGCCTATATAAGGCACTCTCCAGATATGATTTCTCTCTAAGCTCTAAACTTTGTTTTAATTTTTTCGAGTGCTCTATTTTTGTTGGCCAGAAGAGCTGACTTGATGGTTGGAGGATTCTATTGGAGCCACCCCCAACTCCGATCAGGACTTATCTTACAGGTCACCGACGGCGACCTCTTCTCCAGCTCCAACCCGATTTCGACGTCGATCAGATTCTGCGTTAACAGGATTGGTGCTAGAAGAAGGGTCATTTGATCCTTTGTTCTTAAAGGAGCGCTTGGTGGAATTCCCTCTCTGCCTCTTCTTTTTCTTCTTCGATCAGTTCTGCAAGGATGCCGCCCAGGAAAGCATCGACGAGGCGATCTACTGCCTCTGCAGTCAGATCTCATCCAGATCTACCTGCTCCAACTCCATCTCCATCTCCGGTACCCCAGGCTCCTCCACCGACAGCAGTGGTGAATGTAGAGCAGTTCAACCTATTGATCTAGCGGGTTAAGGGCCTCATAGAAGCAGTTCAGGCTAGGCAGTAGCTCCCAGTATCAGCTCAGTCGGAAAGAACCTCGTCGGAGTACCAGGATCGAGCGCTTGGATGATCCACATGGGCCAATTGTCCAATGACCCCTGGAAAGAGGAAGTAGAGGACGGAAAGCCCTTGTTCAGATCATGACTCCACCTCCGGAGGATCCCTACCATCGTTCTGCCAGAAGACCCTTGAGATCCATGATCGAGAGGATCTGGATCAAAGATTCCAGGAAATGAATCGGCGGATCAAGAAACTCCGTCATGCCCCCCCGCCAACGGCGACGATATTGGAACCGACCCTCCTTTCTCAGAGAATCATGCAGGAGTTAGTCCCTCCGAACTTCAAGCTTCCTTAATTCGAGAACTACGATAGGACCACTGATCCGGTCGACCACTTGGAGGCTTTTCGGATCATGATACTTCTTCATGGTGCGTCCGACGCCATCCTGTGCCGAGCCTTCCTATCTACTCTAAAGAGAGCGATGGAAAATTGGTACTCGACGCTGAAATCGGGTACGATCTTCTTTCTTCGATCAAATGAGCCATCAGTTTGCGACTCATTTCGTCAGCAGCCGACATCCAAGGTGAGGTTCGGACTCCCTCATCAACATCAAGTAAAAAGAAGGGAAGTCCATCTGAGCTTACGTCAGCCATTTTAATGCTGCTGCACTGGACGTCCGAAACCTGGACCAATCTGTTGCTATGGCCGCATTAAAGGGTGGTTTTTAGAAGAATGACCTTCTATCCTCCTTGGAAAGGAAGTATCCCAGGGATTTTGCTGATATGCTAGTGTGGGTTGAAGGTCATGCTTGAGTTGAGAAAGCCTTCAAAATGAAAGATGATGAGGCCGCATGAGAGCGGCAGGCAGGCGAATCCAGCAAGCCTGTAGTTAAACAAAAGCTGAGTAAAGCTCGATCGCGCTCTAGAACTCCTCTTGAGCGTAGACAAGGCCAGACTCCCTCTTGAGCTCGTCAACAAAAAAGCTCTGATCGAAGGGCACGACGGAACTCTCCCCTCAGAAGGTTCCACAACTACGCCCCCTCAATGCCCCAAAGACTCAAGTAGTGATGGAGATCAAGGAGCAACCGTCGAGGTCGGAAAGGATGCGTGCACATCTTGCAAGCGCAATCCTAACAAATATTGCCTCTACCATCGTGATCACGGTCATGATACTAAAGAATGCATTCAGCTCCAAGACGAGATTGAGGAGCTCATTAGGTGCGGCCGGCTTGGCCGATTTCTGCAACATCGGTCTGAGATAAGGGAAGATCGGTCGAGGGCACTACCACAGTCAGAGCCACCAAGGAGGGAGGAGCAGCAATGAGATCGACCCCCACTGGGCATCATCAATACTATTTTTGGGAGACTTCGATGGGGAGAGGCCAGCGGATTGGCAAAGTCGATTAAAAGGCAGAGAACTATGGAACCCATTGCTTTCACTGAAGATGTGCAAGAGGTTCAATTTTCTCATAACGACCCGGTTGTACTTTCTTTAAATATTGTAGACTATGAGGTACGCCGTATTCTTATTGATAATGGAAGCTCTGTTGATATTTTGTTTTATGATGTTTTTTCCAAAATGTTCATATCTAATAATCGATTGGGACCAATGAACTATCCATTGGTAGGCTTCACTGGCGATGCTGTGCCAGTTGAAGGAGTAATTACTTTACCTGTGGTTGCAAGACGATACCCAAGGCAATCCAAGGTACATTGATTTTCTGGTGGTAAGAACTCCTTCCGCCTACAATGCTATTCTTGGCCGATCTGATCTAAATGCACTTCGGACGGTTGTATCAACTTATTACCTGAAAATAAAGTTCCTAACAAACTATGGGATTGGAGAAGTTAGAGGAGATAAGGCCCTAGCCAGATACTGCTATACGATTGCTTTGCAGGGGGAAGGTCAGCCAGATCCTTTCCCCGTGCACGGATTTGATGCCCGTGATGATCTTACTGGAGAATGGGGCGAACCTATGGAAGACCTCGTCTCAATCCCATTGAACTATGGAAAGGAGGATCATACTATCCAGATTGGCTCCAATTTGAAGGGAGAAGTCAGAGAGTAGCTCATCACCTTCTTGCAAAGAAATGTGGATGTTTTTGCTTGGGTCCCAGTAGACATGCTCAGAATCGATGTTAAAGTTATGGAGCATCGTCTGGCTGTTGATCCTAAATATCGGCCAGTGAAAGAAAATGCGCAGCTATGCCTCGAAGAGACAGAAAGCAATTGTAGAAGTTGACAACCTCCTTAAGGTCGGATTCATTCGAGAAGTCTCTTATCCGAACTGGGTCTTCAATGTAGTCCTCGTCAAAAAAGCAAATAGTAAATGGAGAATGTGTATAGACTTCAAGAAGTTGAATAAAGCCTGTCCAAAAGATAGCTATCCTCTGTCTAGAATTGATCAACTGGTGGACGCAACTTCGGGCCATGAGCTCCTCACTTTCATGATGCCTTCTCCGGTTACAATCAAATCCGGATGGCACGAGAAGATAAGGAGAAAATTGCTTTTATCACTGATTGTGGTCTCTATTATTACAGGATTTTGCCTTTTGCGCTTAAAAATGCAGGTGCGATCTACAAGCGCCTAGTGAACAAAATTTTTAAGGAGCAGATCGGCCGCATCATAGAAGTTTATATAAATGATATGCTTGTCAAAAGCTATTCTTCAATAAATCATATTGTCGATCTTGAAGAAATCTTTAGTGCCCTCTGAAAGTACAAGATGAAGTTGAATCCAACCAAATGTGCCTTCGAAGTGACCTCGGGAAAGTTCCTGGGTTTATGGTGTTGAGGCGCGGAATTGAAGCAAATTCTAAGAAGATCCGAGCCATTCAAGAGATGACCGCCCTGAAGTCAATAAAAGAAGTTCAGCGCCTAGTGGGGAAGGTAGCAGCTTTGAATCGCTTTGTTTCAAAGTTGGCCGAATGATGCATGCCTTTCTTTCAAATCCTCAAACAACCAAAGAACTTCTGCTGGACCGCTGAATGTCATCAAGCATTTGAAGAACTCAAAAGCTACCTCGGCTCACCTCCTTTATTGGCCAAGCTCGAGCCCAGAGAAGGATTGTTTCTGTACCTAGTAGTCTCACCAACGGCCCTTGCAGCAGTCTTAGTCAAAGAAGAGGCAAAAATGCAGCGGTCGATCTACTATATAAGTTGGGTCTTGAGGGATGCTGAGATCAGATATACCAAGTTAGAAAAACTAACTTATGCTCTATTAATTGCAGCCCGAAGGCTCCGATCCTATTTTCAGGGGCATACTGTAATGCTTCTTACTGATCTACCAATCAAGATAGTTTTTCATCGAACAGATGCCTTTGGAAGAATAGCGAAATGGACAATTAAACTTACAGAGTTCGACATTAACTTCCAACCTCAGTCGTTAATTAAAGCTCAAATATTGACAAATTTTATAGTAGAATGCACTATTTCGGATGAAGCCGAACTTGAACAAAATGAAGCTAATGTACCACTTCTGCAGCCGGACTCCCCTGAAGAAAGAGCGGACCTTCCCAAAGGCTTCTGGGCCTTATATGTCAATGGTTCATCCAATGCTTCTGGTGTAGGTGCAGGTTTGATCTTGGTTAACCTAGAAGGAATCATTGCCGAATATGTATGGCGTTTTGAGTTCCCTGTGATAAACAATGGAGCAGAGTATGAGGCTCTAATTTCGGGGTTGAAGATAGCCAAAGAGCTGGAAACAGATCGACTCCAAGCTTATAGTGACTTCCAATTGGTGGTGGGATAAGTCAGTAGTAATTATGAAGTTCAGGAGGAAAGCATGGTAAAATATCTTGAAAAAGTGAAGAATCTTATTTCTGCTTTTAGTAGTTTTGATATCAAGCAAATTCCGAGAGCAAAAAATGCTAGGGCTGACCTTCTCTTCAAGTTAGCCACATTAGCCCCAAACGAATTACCAAGAGAAGTTTTTTTTAAAGTTCTGAAACGTCCAAGTTCGGAGGAACCTCTGGCTGTAATGTAAGTTGACCATGAGCTCAGCTGGATTGATCTACTTGTCGCTTATCTCAAAGATGGCATTTTTCCTCGGGATCCAAAGGAAGCTCGAAAATTGAGAAATCAAGCTGCCCGATGTGTTCTGTATGAGAACAAGTTGTATAAAAGGTCATACTCTTTGCCATTACTCAAATGCCTTCGACCTTCTGAAGCCGACTACGCTCTATGGGAAGTGCATGAAGGAATATGTAGAAGTCATTTGGGGGCCAGATCTGTCTCACAAACTACTTCGGCAGTGCTACTATTGGCCAACCATACATCAAGACTCGGTGGAGTATGTCAGAAAATGCGACCGATGTCAAAGAAATGCAAGTATTCAAAGACAACCGGCCTCTGAGCTTACTCTCCTGAGCGTCCCATGGCCATTTGCACAGTGGGGGATGGATTATTTTACCAAATGAGTCGAAATCGAACCTCTGGCCAAAATCACTGAAGCTAAAGTACAGGACTTTGTTTGGAAGTCAATAGTCTACAGATTCGACTTACCTCAAACTCTTATAATCGATAATGGGCGCCAGTTTGCAAGGACAAAATTTGTCGAGTTTTGCGAGGACCTGAACATCTCCCATAATTTCACATCAGTGGCTCATCCATAAGCAAATGAAGAGGTCGAGGTGACCAATAGGACTTTGTTGCATGGCATAAAGGCAAGGCTTGAAAGAGCAAAGGAAAATTGGGTAGAAGAGCTTTATCATTTACTCTGAGCATACCGAATTACTCAAAGGTTGCAAACTAGAGAGACACCATTTGCCCAGGCTTTTGGAATAGTAGTCATCCCAATAGAGCTCAGACTTCCGTCGGCATGAGTCGTGGCATTCAATGAATAGAGGAACTCACAAGATCTTAGAGCTAATCTCGACTTGTTAGAAGAAAAATGAGAAGAAGCTCAAGTTCGGATGGCAATCTACAAGCAAAAAGTAGCCCGCTACTACAATTCTAGAGTTAGAAGCAAAGCATTCAAAGTGGGGGATTTAGTGCTTCGGCGGATGGCTGTCTTACAACCTCAGAACCAAGGAAAGCTCGCCCCGAATTGGGAAGGCTCTTATGAAATCAAGGAGGTCGTCCGGCCTCGAACTTACTATTTGAAAGAGTTTAGAGGAGCTGATCTTCCACGATCCTGGAACTCGAAGAATCTACGAATGTACTATCAATGATTCCATCTCAATGAAATTTCTTTACTTTAACATTTTCGTCCTTGGTGCAAAGTTGTGATGATAGGAAATAACCTCTCGAATTTCGTCACTGGATGAAGTCAACCGTGTCAGGAACAAGAGGAGAACCTCATCCTGACACGGATGAAGACCTTAGGTTATTTAAGACATGAGGGGAGAGGCCTTTACAATAGCCCTTTTGTGCCCTAATGACCTTGTTAGGGACAGCAGGAAGACCTCGTCCTAATAAAGGTAAAGGCCAACCATGTCAGGAATAGGAGGAGAACCTCGTCCTAACACGGATGAAGACCTCCGGTTATTTAAGATAGGAGGGGAGAGGTTCTTACAATGGTCTTTTTGTGCCCCAATGATCTTGTTAGGGATAGAAGAAAGACCTTGCCCTAACAGAGGTAAAGTCTAACCGTGTCAGGAACAGGAGGAAAATCTCATCCTAACATGAATGAAGACCTCAGGTCATTTAAGATAGAAGGGGAGAGGCCCTTACAACGGCCCTTTTGTGCCCCAATGATCCTGGTAGGAAATGATCTTGGTAGGAACAGGAGGAGGACCTCGCTCTAACAAAGGTAAAGGCCAACCATGTCAGAAACAGGAGGAAAATCTCGTCTTGACATAGATGAAGACCTTCGATTATTTAAGACAGGAGGAAGACATTTTGTCAACAGCCATTCTGCCGAAAGATGAAGTGAAAAAAATAGAAAAATCAACAAGCATCAAATCCACACAAAATAAGAAGACAACTGAGGAAAACATTATTTCATTAAGGTCGAAGTTCATTACAAAATAAAGGTCCGTAGGACCAGTTATGAAAAAAAAGGGAGACGATTCTATTCGGGTCAGACTTCGGACTGCAGCCAGGCCATCGCAGAGAGTTTAGATCTTCAACCTCCTTGAGTCTTTGTCGAGCCGCCAAACTCTCCCTCAGCATCTTCTCCTACCTGCGTGACTCCGTCTCCCTCGGCCTCTTCCTTAGAACTACAGATTCGGCTTCGACGTCCTTCACGATGTCCTTCTAGTACGCCATTTGAATCTTCAATTCATGCAGTTCGGTTGTCTTTTTCGTGTGCGGTGGACAGGCTCTCCAAAGTGCCTCTCAAAGAGAGAATCTTCTGTGAATCTCTACTCGAGCCAGCTTGAGCTCTATTCGACAATTGTTGTCGAAGTCGGGCAATCTCACCATCAGCCATTCGGAGTTTATGTTGAAGGTCGGTAACTTGACCACACCAATCTCGCCTATAATCATTATATGAGTCTTCGGCTGCTTGTAATTGGCCCTGTAATTCGAAGAACCTTTTCGACCAAATCCTAGCCGTACTCAGTCCGATTGGTGGACCATGTCAAACTTCCTTCGAGTATTCGAATCTTTTCTTGTGTGGCCTTCAACTCGATTTTCAGAGAACTTGCCTTGGCAGTCAAAGTTCAAGCTTTCTCGCTGTTGAGCTTCTTCGTCCGTTCTAGTTCTTCAGTTAAATGGTGCTTGTTATTGATATAATCTATGGAATCCTTCTTATGTACTTGGCGTAAGCGAGTAACCTCGATCGTCAACTCTGAACAACTTTTTCTCGATTTTTGAAGCTCATCTTCCGTCTTTTTCAACTTCTTTAAATGATGAACTTTTTTTTCAAGTTTATGACTATGAACCTCAGAGGAACATCTTGAGGTAGTGGCTCGGCCTCAGCTGGAGACGACGGGTCATGGCTTTGATCACTAGAAGGATTCTGAATGATATACCACAGCACAAGTATAAAAAGAAGAAATATATTTTCATTGCTCAAAATGGTTTGTGTACATCGGAAGGAAAAAAGGAAAAATACAATTATCAAAAGTTTCGACCTCGGGGGGGGGGGGTTGTGGCCGCAGACGAGGTCGGTGCATTCCCCGCAACCTCAGGTTCGGGAGTAGACTCGGGGATCGTGTCTGCAGGTTCGGGAACTTCGGGGGCAGGTTTAGCAGCGGGGGAGGTGGCACCGACGTTGGAGGGACCCGCTTCTTCGTCAGACTTGTTCGTTAGAAGGTCGAGGTCTACATCAGAAAAGTTTTTCGCGATGCTTCTCATGCAGATCTCGAATGCCTCTAGAAAGGCCTTCCTGGCGAAGGCAATCTTGATGTCCTCCATAGCCTTGGAGGATTTGAAGGTTTCAATGGCCCGCACCCGCTTAGCACCGACCTCCTCTTTAGTCTTCTTCTTATCTTCCGCAAGAGTCAAAGCAGCCTTCAGCCCTGTCGTTGCTTCTTCCTTCCGCAGCACCTTCCGAAGGCGCTCAATTTCTATAGACCGAACCTTCGAGGCCATCTTCAAACAATCGACCTTGGCTCGAACCTTCTCGATCTCCGTCCGAGCCTTTTGGAGGGTTCTGAAAGCCTCGGCCTGACAGAGATCCGCTGCCTTCGAGTGAGCAAACAAATGTGCCCCAATTGTAGAATGGAGACCAAATCAGAATTTCAAAGGTATATTCAACATTTAATCAAGATCGAGAAAAATCAATTACCTCGAGATAAGTAGCGAAGGACTCGTCGAACCTCTCCGTATTCTCCATCCAAATCATCTTGTCGACAATGTATGGGAGGATGCTGCCCTTCATCAGAGATTGGACGACCTTCCGATCGTCCAAAGAATCCTGCCCCTGGCCGGAGCTCTCGCTGCTAGAGCATCTGACCTTCCTCCTGACCTTCTTGGCAACAGCATTTTTCTCCTTCTTCCTCTTCTCCACAACTTCCCCCCTCTCAGGAGGCGCAGGGGGAGCAACTCCATCGAGCATGGTTGGGCTCGATGCTGCCACAA
Source organism: Cocos nucifera (assembly GCA_006176705.1). Taxonomy (NCBI): domain Eukaryota; kingdom Viridiplantae; phylum Streptophyta; class Magnoliopsida; order Arecales; family Arecaceae; genus Cocos; species Cocos nucifera. The sequence goes on along the minus strand of QRFJ01000479.1, from coordinate 29,614 downwards.
CGGTTTTTGGGATAGGCGCGGCCTGGATTGGCACGACCAGGCTTGGCTCTTCAACCTAAGCCTTTTTCGATGGTTCTCCGGCAGAACTATCCTTCCTCTTGAGGGATTAATCTCTTTGGACAAGCGATTTCATTCTTCCAGAGTCATCTTTGCGACAGAAATAGTTAAAGTCAGAAGAAAGAACAAGGCATGATTGACTAGTTATGGGGCACTACTTGCCGGATCAAGAGGACTGAGATCGAGGTTAAACAAGGTCTGATCATCCAGGAGTTTGGAAATCAGAGGAGCTCGGTAGTTCTTCAGTTTATTGACCGAGTCCCGATCTTCTTTCTATAGCCCGGGAGCTCTACGATCCGAGTCTCTCATATCCCCCCAGGAGGAAAGTCCTAACTCTGAGGAGCACGAAACAAAGAAGAATATCTCCTTCCAGTTGTGGATGGAAGGAGCGTCCTTAAGTAGCCTCTTCTTGTCGAACTGGGCAGAGACATACTACCAATCTTTGGCGGTGGAATGATGTTTGAAAGTGAAGAAGTTGCGGAACAGAGAAATGGTGGGTTAGACATCGGCCATGATATGTAGAAAGAAATCCTATGACGAACCTAAACGAGTTCGGCACCATGGGAGCAAATGAGATATTTAAGAACCTAAACAAGGCTACTACAAAAGAAGGGATTGGAAGCTGAAGTCCAGCGCGAAAGGCCTCGGTATATAAGCAAATGCGGCCCGAAGGAGGAGAGCAAGCTCGGTCACTGGGACTCGGAAGTTCAAGCTTATATTTGGAAGGGATCCCGAACTAAATTCTGATTAAAGAAAGGTCTTCATGCCGAAGTTTACAAGGGATGGTGTCAGGATTGAATGAAGGTCGGGATGCTTCTGCAGGTTCGGTATCCTTATGGGATGGATCCATCAGGGCCAGATGGGACGAACTCCCGGAACAGGTTGACTAGGATTCTTCGGCAGACATATGGATCAAACAAGGCTTTGAAAAACCCCCAAAAATCAAGAAAAATAAGATGCAGGACTTCTTCGAAGAAATCGAATGGACGAAGACGCGAAAGATGTAGGAATAATCAAAAGAAGGATTTTGGAATTAACCTAAATTGATTGGGAAGAGCAGGGGGATGACGAGCACGATGAAAATTGAATGAGAGGATGCCTGGGACCGGAAAAAATGGTGGAAGAAGCCGGAACTCTTGAGTAGGAGGAAGATGAAAACCAGAGGAAGAGGGAGAAGATCTCGATCGAAATGAGGCCTTGGAGGAAGAAGATGAGCTTAAATATCTTGAAGAGCCGAGGCAGTTATGATTGCAATTCTCCTCCGATTGATATTGGATTGACGCATCCCACTCATCACGGCAGAGGACTGACAGTTGACAAATCCTTAAGTGCACCGTACCTTGGACAGAGCTTTAGCGAGAGTTTCGACAAATTATCTTTTCAGATCATCTTGTATTGAAGAAGCTTCGATGCCAGCGCAGTAAATGCTAAAACTTTCCATCCAACGAGCACGAAAAATCAGAAAAGAACTTTGACGATCGCCATTCTTTATACTTCCTTCCTTCGAACTTTGAACTCGGGAGTAGGGAGACTATTGTTGGGGTTAAATCCGCTCCTGCCGAAGTTCGACCTGATATCTGGTCCCAAGGTAGTCCCACGATGGTCAATCTTCAACCCGCTAGCTGATCCTCTAGATTGTATAAGCAAATCTCAGAGCCCGCAAAGCATTGCAGCCCTCGCTTGGATGAGCTTGAATAGTAAAAGTGATTATTTCCCACTTGATAGTAAAGCTTGAGTAGCAGAATCCAATCGATCCGATTCTATTCGGTGACAAGTTGTGAAGGCAACTGAATTCCTTCATTATAAGTGGCCGGCTCTAATCAAACTCCTTTCGGATGAGCTTGAACAGTGAAAGTGGTCGTCTAAGCAAATGACTAAGCATTCAATCCTTGTGCAGCCCGGTTTGACTAATCTTGAAGCCGGTCGAACTCCCTCCTAATCAGATCTCCTTCAGGCCGAGTCTCACCATCGCAGGTTAAATCTTACGGCAGGAGTCATAGACTGGCGGAGCTTCCCCTTAGACGAACTCCTATGCCTTACTGAGAGTGGCAGATCTCGGTCCTGTTGAATCTGGAATCTCGAGTGCGCAAGTCAGAATAGACGAAGGACCTTGTCTCCAAATTATTCATGCAGGCCATCTTGAAGTCCTTGGTTAAATTCCTTCCAGTCACCCAAAGGGCCCTCTTCAGTCGAACTTCCTCAGTCACCAAATAGGCTCCTTCCGGTCAAACTCCTTATGGTATTGCTCCTTCCAGCCGAATTCCTTCTAGTCACCCAAAAGGCCCCCTCCAATCGAACTTCCTCTCAGTCGCCAAACGGGCTCCTTCTGGTCGAACTCCTTATGGTCACCCTGAAGGATCTCGTCATCTATGTAAATTTAGCTCTCAACTCAATACAAACTAACCTACATGCAGACGACCTCAGAGAAGTTTGAACTTCTTTAGAACTGTCGTGATTTGAAGCTCTTCACCGTCAATGTCTATTCTATTTGAACTTCAGCTATTAAATCTCAACAGATTGGCACGTCATGACAACGGACACCACCCTCTGTAACAAACTTTATGTGGCTCGAACGGCCCACTATCAGGCAGTTACGGATGTCACCATCAGTTTGTTACGAGCTCCGCCTTTATAAGGGATCCTCTAGATACGTTTTCTTTCTAAGCTCTAAACTCTGTTTCAATTTTCTCGAATGCTCCGTTTCTGTTGGCCAGAAGAGTTGACTTGATCGTCGGAGGGTCCTGTCGGAGCCACCCCCAACTCTGGTCAGGACTTGTCTTGCAGGTCACCGATGACGACCTCGTCTTCTCCAGCTCCAGCCCGATTATGACGTCGACTAGATTTTGCATCAACATCATGTATTATAACTTATGCATCCTGCTATCTTGCTGATGATTCTATTTGGATGATGAGTCATTTTTTGTAGCTGCTGATGCTTTGATTGGTAAAAAAATTCTCTAAATACTAAATTTTGTCAATTGCTTTCATATTCAGGTATTACAGGATATATGTGGAATGCATTTCTTTGATTCTTTGGAATCCATTATTTCTGACCTGGACTGTTAATTGCTTATCAATTAAAGTGGGATGAACTCATGAATATGCTGCAGCGAATGCTTGAATCTTTTGATTTAGGCAATTTTACCAAAATAATATTTATTTAAAAAAAATTACGAAAATGATGCTCTTCTCAAATTATTTACCAAAATACTGCTCAACTTAAAGTCGCCTTTTCAAAAGGCGACTTTATGTGCTGAGTCAGCCAAAAATATACTGTCCAAGTTTCGTAGTATGCCACGTAAAAAATGGTTCTTCCAAAGAGCGACTTTGTAAGTCGGTCTATCAAAAGACGACTTAGAAAATCATAAAACAAAATAAATTCTTCCTCCCCCCCTCTCTCTCCATCATTTAAAAAAAAAAAAAAAACCCACGCCCCCCATCCCCCCCCACCACCTCCCCTCCCCTGCTCTCGCTCCCTACATCCCGCCACCGCTCCCCGCCTCCTCCCTCCCCTGCGCTCGCTCCCTGCATCCCCGCTGCGCCGCTCCCCACCTCCCCCCGGCACCACTCCCCACCTCACCGCCCCCTGGCGCTGCTCCCTGCATCCCCAAGGCGGCAGGGGGGATGCGGGGAGCGGTGATGGGGACGAGGTGTAGGGGAGGGGGAGGCGGTAGGGAGCAGGGAGTGGCGATGGGGAGTAGGGGGGGAGGCGGGGAGCGGCGGCAAGGGGAGGCGGCTTAGGGGGTGGGGGGGGACGCCGAGAGGGAGAGGGGTGGGGGCGCAATGGGTTTTTTTTTTTATAATGATGGAGAGAGAGAGAGGGAGGGGAAGGAAGAATTTGTTTTTTTTTTTTAATGATTTTCTAAGTTGCTCTTTAGAAGAGTGATTTTTTACGTGGCATACTGCGAAACTTGGGCAGTATAGTTTTGGCTGACTCAGCACATAAAGTCGCCCTTTGAAAGGGCGACTTTAAGTTGGGCAGTATTTTAGTAAATAATTTGAAAAGAGCATCATTTTTGTAATTTTTTTTTAAAATGGACGTTATTTTGGTAAAATTGCCTTTGATCTACATTGTCGGCTATCTTTTATAGATAAAAACTTGTTCTCAGTGATATTTGTAGTTATATTTTGTTCATCATTTTCTTTTTTTTCTGTTTAGTTGAACCTTGTAATCTCATTATAGGTTTTGGATAGACATGAATGTGTATTTACTTATCTGATTCTATCAAGGTTGACAAGGTGGCCAGGCAGTCCTAGCAGGTATTGTCCTTTGACTGCCTAGGTGGACCACCTAGTGCTTGGCAGTCCATCTTTAAACAACGGAAGAAAAGGCCATATTGTCAAAAAATATTACAGCTGTTTTTTTTTTTTGTTGGTTCTCAAAGTATGCATGTAAATAACCAAAGAAATTATTCTAGAATAATTGGAGCTAAGATTAATCAATAGCAAGAAACATTTTCATCCCATACCGATCTGCCAAGTGTCAATAGTAAGAGTGACTAGTGATAACAAAGACAAATTATTAAAAGTCAAACGCTTTAACAATCTACAACTAAATAGTAACAACTTGTCAACAAGAAATGATGTTTGCAATTTGCAATAGGATGGGAATAACAAAGAGGGAAAAATGGAGAATTTTTTTTTTAAAAGAAAAATGCAACTTGGGGGGACGAAGAAACAACAGAGAAGAAAAATAGGAAAAAAAACAGATAAGACAAATAAAAAATGAAGAGGATGGAGATGAAAATGAGAAAAAAATGAAGGATCTCTTGGAAGAAAGGGTGAAGAAGAAAAGGAAGAAGAGAAGAAGGAAAGGATCATTTGAGAGAGAAAGGTAACAAGAAGAATAAGAGGTGAAGAAAAGAGCAAGAAAGAGATGTGGAAGAAGGCAAAGTATGGGGGAAAAGGAAAGAGGAAAATAAACATGAATGCACACACATAAAACATAGCTTCTGGGGTCTGTTAGGCAGTTATTGTGGTGGGTGTTACTTGAACCGGCCATATGACCTGCTAGGCTTATTTCAGTCATAATAATAAAGATACAATAAGGCATTAAAGTACATGTAAGAAAAAATGGGAGCACACATTTGTTTGAATGGGCAGTGCCTTGTCTGTCACTTCCTTGGCAGGCAGGCCTCTTTAGGTTCCTAGGCAGACTGTCTAGATTTTGAGTTCGACAACACTGGATACCGTACATTATTTTTGATGCTTGTGCTGGTTTATTAATTTTATTTGTATGCATTATATTGTAAGTATTCTATGTGCTGTGTCTTGGATTCTGACTTCTCATTGTGCTACCCTTTTAAAACAATAGCAACCATAACTTTATATTTTCTGGAAATAAGATGCAGGTCTTCCGTGCGGGTATTTGATATTGAAGCCTGAGGGATTAATAATAAACTGTTAATTCAAGCATTGCAATTATAAATGTTGGGCCCAACAAACAAGAACCGACCAAGCAATGTATGTGGCATGAAATCCATGGTTTGTGCCACAATCTCTAAGCAGCTGATTTGCATAGAAATTTGAAGCTGAAGGCTTATTTCAGGGAAGATGATCCATGAATATGAAGGTCAGCAACATTCTGTGTGTGTGTGTGTGTGTGTGTGTTTGGTCTATCATGGGAGGTATTTAGAAATTGAATTACATTTGGGTAGTTGCATGCATAACAGCTTCCCTTCTTTGATATAGTTGCAATTTGTTACCAAGATTTGCTATACTGGTGGGTACAGTATTGTACCGGGCATACTATACTAATACCAAACCAATATGCCATCCCATATTGTACTAATTTTCGGTACACCTTGCTATCTCATACTGTACCACAAAACTATAATAAGATGGCATCGGTGCAAGGTTGTGTACCAAGACGTTGAATCTTGTTTGTTACATTAGATGCATCTAGTTGTACAATTCTGGTTTAACTTACTCTAGCTTTTCATCTACTAGAAAAATGTAATAATCATAAGTTCAATCACCAATAGCCCTAAAAAACAAAGTGAACCTTTGCTTTCCATGGTATCATTTATAGAAGTTGTCATTTATTAATGTGTCTTTATATGGATCTTGAAGGTAAAGTATGCTATATAGGTGAAGCATGGTCTTTTATGGCATTCCTAATAGACAAAAGGGCCAATTTTTATTCAATTTGATATAGTGTAAGAAATCGAGATGCAAAAGAGTGGAGCACTGTATGTGGAGTTGCAAGTGACTTGTAGAGGGCTGGATCTTCCGTCTAGAGGAGGAATAGAAGATGAGGGTGGGAGTAGTAGAGAGGAGAGGTGGAGGAGGTCTCTAGCAAGATGGAGGAGGGAGGAGGAGGTATGGGGGGAGTGGTGGGTGGAACAATGGTTGGGAGGGTAGAGGGTGGAGTGGTGGAGGTGGTGACTGCCGGTAGTGGGATCACAATGGGGAGAGGTGGAGGGTGGAGTAGGCTGCCAGCTATGGGATCATGTAGGGGAAAGCAGGAAAAGAGGTTTCTACGAAGGAGAGGGGAAAGAAGAGGAGGTAGAGATGAAAAAGAAGAAGGGGAGCTGAGGGTGGGATGTGGAGTGAGGAGTGTGGAGGAGAGGGGCCATTGAGTGGGGAGCAAGGATCCTAAATCGGTGCTCGAGGGAGTACTGGTTGGTACTTGGTTCAGCACGGTATGGATCTTTACCGTGCTGATTTAGGGTGTATCGGCGCAGAGAGAGATGGAGGAGAAAAGGAGAGAGGAAGATAGAGGGAGAGGGAGGGTGAGGGAAATCCTAACCCTAACCAGACCTTTAGGGAGAGGGTGGAAGGGGGGAAGAGGCCGAGGGAAACCCTAATCGTAACTTGACCCAAAGAGAGGGACTTTCCGGAATGCGAGTGCCTGGTTGGGGGGGGGGGCACCATCGCGAGTGGCTGATAGCCCCCCGGTGATATTTGTGAGCAGGGGCACTCTCAAGTATCTCGAGCCCTGAGAAAATGAATTGCAAGCAGGTCGAACCATGTTAAATAGCCAGGGGAGAGGGGTTTAAGCGAACTAGTTCCATTTTGTTTTTAAAGCTTGAACATGCTGTTTCTCAAACAGTCTGGTCAATATATGTCCGGAACTGGCCGGTTCAGTACGGTCTGGCAAACCATGATGGAGAGCTTTGATTGGGATGTCTAGGGCATCAGCGACTCAAGCCTGCAGCTTGTCATGTGATCTATTTGTCTGTAGGTCAAGTTGCAGCAACTTAGGCCTGATCTGCAGCCCTTCGGCAGCTTGAATGCAACATGTAATTTAACTATAGGCCTCCAAACACTTGTAGTGATGCTTGCCTGCAGGTGGAGCTGCATGCTGCCTGCAGCTCCACCTACAGAGCTCAAATACATCCTAAATGAATGTTCTGTGTACCATACTGCAAGGAGGAGATCTGTGATATGATGCAAGGGAGAACTAGAGCTGAGACCTAAAAGCTACTAAACTAAACTATTTGACCTGTTATGAAGTATTTAATTAAAACTCTGAAGTTCAAGAAGATTCCAAGCATACATGCTGTCCTGTCTTTTAATTCTTTCCTCTGAACACCAAGTAAGCCTGTCCATAGCCAAACATGTGCGGCTGTGGTCTAGCCAAATCATGAATTTCCCTTGCTGCTCTTGGTTGCACCAGAGGGCTGTTGAAATGGAATGGAAAAGCAGGAAGCAAAGGTTTAATATTTCTTTCAGTTTTACTGACTACCTGTTTGAGGCACCTAAAGAAATGTAAATAAACAATGGATGGCTTGGTGATCCATATGGACAAGATGCTAAAGTTCTTGGAAAGCTTTGATGATGATATTAGTTGTTAAAGTGCATAGAGAATAATAAATTAAGAGTCTCCTTGTCTTCATTTATTGAAGAAAACATGGACCCAAAATCCCCCACTGGGCAACAAATATCTTCTACTTTTCCCTTACAATGTTCAGAACATCTACATATTGGTTTCTTGATTTGTGGAAAACATGTTGATGCTGAAGGGTACAAGTGCCAGCATCCTGCTGTTCTCTGATTCATTGGTCACAGGTTGCTATTTTTTCAGTCCAAGTGAATCACATATAGAAAGTTGAGCCATGAATGTCATATTGGTGAGACCAGTTATGGGTCTGTTGTGGAGATTTAACAACTGTGGATGGAAAAACAATGGGTTCAAGGTATAGAGATTGCAAGCTTTATTGCTTGGGAATTTGGCATGCTAACTGTGAATTTGAAAATCATGTTCTAATAACTAATCATATGGGTCCCCAAACCTCTTGGCGGGTGTTAAGACCTTCTGTTACAACTGAAAATGGGTGTAAAGTTGGGGGTCTCAGACTTTGATTGGAGAATATCCTGAAGTATTTCATATACTTTGGATAAGTATACGTGACTAGAATATGAACCATTGTGTTGATGTGCTGAGTGCTGATTGGCACCACTTAGACGAAATATCTTGGACTTTTGGGTAAGATATGATAAATATTTTAGCTTATAAACTTTGCGACCTTGACCCAACCAAAAGTTTGACATTTGTAATGAAGATCAACTTTTGTTCTCTTGGAAGTTGATTTTTTTGAGTATTCTTATTACACTAAAATATGAGGCATTTCCATATTTACAGGTAATATTGAAAAATATTGGCTGATACTCATGTAAAAAAGCTGTCTTTATTAAGTCTGTCTGCCTGTCTTTTGTCATTTATCTGCTGAAGTGAGTTTCTGTATGCTGAGTCAATAAGTTGGACCCACCTACTTGCTAACTGAACTAGGGGGAACCAACCTATTTGGGCTACTGATCTAAGTAGGTTCACCAACCAATCTTGTCTATAAATAGAGGCAAGGAAAGTAAGCCCGTGGGTAAAGGAAGGGTAGCTAGGCTAGAGAGAGGAGCAATACTATCGTTTCTGGCTTATGCATTTTGACATAAAACTTATGGTCATCCAATCTTTTGGATTCCCTTGTGACTCTTCCATGCATTTAAAATTTAAGATGTTAAGATTTGCTCCATTTTTATGTCTTAACACATTCAAGTTTAATTGTTGTCTTAAAGTCAAAAACTTTTTATTTTTTTGACAATATATGGTTTCCTTTGCAAGTAATTTTTCCATGTACTTTGGAAGTAAGTTTTATTAATGTTTTTAGAACTTGTAGACATCAATTTGCATGCTATTTTGAAGTTCTAAACCTTTGGTCCTTTTCAAAGTTTTTCTTCTCTATAATAGGTATATGTTTTAAAGTAGTTCTGAAATTTATAGTTAATTGCCAAATCCCTAAACGTTTTATATTGGGAATCTAGACTTAAGTTGGTTTCCAAGATATTTCAGATTTTTAAGTGAAAATCATGAAATCATGGGAAATTTTGAATCATTACTTTTAAACTCTGACTTGAAATCATATCTTTATTGGAGTCTTCTAAACATCTATCTTGAAATGGAGTGTCTGTTTCATTGAATGCTGTATTGGGCTGAATCGTCTGTTACATCCCATATCGTACCATACGTATTGATACAATGTCTTGTGCTGTACCAACACTCAATATACCATCTTGTACGGTGCCGAATTGCATACCAATACTATAATCTGATGGTACCGGTATGAGGTCCGGTATTGAGATGGCGAATCTTGCTCTGTTTCCTTAAGAGATTTTCAATAATTGTTCCATATGGAGCTCGCGAGAACCAGTTATATCTGAAAATAATGAAAAAGTATAAATTACAAGTAGATCCCTAGCTAGGTGGCATTGAGTAGCTTCATTGGAATTATCGATAAGAATATATATGGACTTCTGACTATGAGGTATATATGGCCTCATTTGAGTTGTTAACGAGGATAGACTTGGGCCTTTGGCAAAGTGGTATGAGTGGACATCAAGAATTTGAATGGCCTCATCTGCATTACCAACAAGGACAATGGCCTTATCCAAATTATCAGAAAGGGTATAAGTAGCCTTACATTAGCAATGAGGATTTGAGCAGTGTGTAAGTTAACCTTTGTAAGAAGATGTGAAAGTATGTGAACTATCATAGGTATTCTGAAATGTAAAATGTGCTTTGGTCATTTTATGGTGATTTATTCTTTATTTGAAGATTTCAAAGTTTTTGTATTTTCATTATTGAATTGTTTTAGAGAACCTTCACTTAAACTTTTGAACAATTATCCGACTTATGATCTTATGTTGAACTCTCCTTAGGATTATGTATTTTCACCATTTTATAATGCCTTGTTCTCTATGGAAAATTTTGATTTTGTTTTATTGAATCCATACTTGAAAAGTCATTTGTTTTTCAATGGAAACTTGAATTCTTTTGACTATTGTAGAAGTTACTTGCTGTTCTGTGTAACTCAATTCATCTATTATATAACTACTTTAGAGTAATTGGTGATGGATATAGGGGAGCTTTTCCAAGAAAGAGGCCACAATGTTCTGAAGTTGTTGGACCTAGTGGTTTTTGAAGCAACATCAGAAAAATAGTAGTTTCAATCTTGATTGTATTTTTAGTGTGTGATTTTACGTGAATTATGATATCTTCATAATTTTTTAACAGAAATCTATTTAAGATATATGATTTTAATTTGTAAATGTAGCTTCACTTTTGTTTTACTTGATTATATATTTTCTTTTTAAGGATGGTTCAATATCATTGTTAGTTTTGATTAATTAGATAATCTAATTTTGGGATTTGAATAAGTTGAAATCTTTGGACGTAACATCCAAACTTGTGGTGTAGTTGGGTTCAATAACTGAATTGGAGAAATTGTGGCAGTGCAATGGTCATCTAGGATTTCCCTGTGGACTATCAAAAGAGCTTGACCATCAAGTTCTACTGGCTTCATCACAGGGGAGTAATGAACAAATAGAGCAATTCTTAGAATTGTCTGCATGAATCAGAGTTTATGAAGTTAAAAAACTGTTAGAACAAAATATATAGCACGGCTTAGGACTATGATTCAGGATGATATGCCTATTTTCAGTCTTTGGAAGTTACGGTTGGCACGCTAGGTGGTCTTAGAGATTGAAAAGTGTTAATGGAAAAGATAAAGTTGTATTTCTCATTCACATCTTCATGAATACAACTCTTTAAATATGCTAAAATGGAATAGCTACAATTGTATCCAAACACATAGAAGCTATACATTTGTATCTAACAATCAAATAATTATGGTAGATTTGACCCTAGAATCTCTATAGTAATCACTATCATAATAGCAATGATATTGATGACCATAATAGTCATGATATTCTGACCATAATAGCCATGATATTCTGATCTTGAAATCCTTGAGGTCATGCTTACCATAGTAGTCATGATCTTGACAGCTCATTATGATATTCACCATGATTCTAAAATACTTTATTCTTAATACCCCTCTCAAGCTGGAGCATAGATTTTAATCATGCCGAGTTTGTCACAAATATAATCAATCCTAGCCCGGGTAAGACTTTTTGTAAACAAATCGGCTAGTTGATCCTTTGAGTATATGTAACTGGTGGAAATAAGCTTTTGTTGAATCTTCTCCCTCACAAAGTAACAATCAACTTCAATGTGCTTTGTCCTCTCATGAAACACTGGGTTTAATGCAATATGCGTAGCTGCCTGATTATCACACCATAGTTTCATAGGAGAAGAATCTGTAAAACCAATCCCTTCAAGAAGATGTCGAATCCATATCAATCCATATCAATTCACATGTTGTTTGTGCCATGGCCTGGTATTCTGATTCTGCACTCGATCGAGACGCTATATTTTGCTTCTTACTCTTCCAAGATACTAAATTTCCTTCTATAAATATACAGTATCCTGTTGTAGACTTTCTATCATTAGGCAAACCTGCCCAATCAGCATCAGTGAATCCCTCAATCTATATACCACCATGATCTCCATACACAATACCCTTTCCTGGGGCTTCTTTTAAGTACCTCACTATACGGATTAAGGCATTCCAATGTACAGTAGTGGGTGCCGATATGAACTGACTCAATACGCTCATAGGAAATGCTATGTTTGGACGAGTGATTGTGAGGTAGTTGAGTTTTCCAACAAGTCTTCTGTATTTCTCTAGTTCAGTAAACATCTCCTCTTCTGCTACTAGTTTGATATTAGGATCCATAGGAATTTCGTAAGGCTTTGCTCCAAGTAGACTAGTATCTGTCAAAAGATCTAGAACATACTTTCTTTGAGAAACAAATATACCTTTCTTCGAGTAAGCTAGTTCAATCCCAAGGAAGTATTTTAGTTGTCCCAAATCTTTTGTCTGAAATCTTACTTGAAGAAACTCCTTTAGTGAAGAAATATCCTGTGTGTCGCTTCCTGTAACCACAATATCATCAACATATACAATCAACAAAATACAACCATTATCAGTATGTTTGAAAAATACAGTATGATCACATGAACTTCTCTTCATGGCAAACTCTATCACCACATCACTGAACCTGCCAAACCAAGCTCTGGGAGACTGCTTCAACTCATATAATGATTTTTTTAATTTGCACACCCTATCGTACTCCTTTGAGCAACAAATCCAGGGGATTGCTCCATATACACTTCTTTATGCAAGTCACCATGAAGAAATGCATTCTTAACATTTAACTGATACAAGCGTTAATAATAACTAGCAGCTAAGGAAATAAATATGCAAATAGATGTCATCTTAGCCATAGGAGAGAAAGTATCAGTATAATCCACACCATAAGTCGGGCATATCCCTTAGCTACCAAACGAGCTTTCAATCTATCAACAGAACCATCAGGATTCATCTTCACCACATATACCTACTTACATCCAATAGTACGCTTACCTGATGGGAGAGAAACCAAGTCCCAAGTGCCATTAGCCTCAAGAGCTGACATTTCTTCCTCTATAGCCGTCCTCTAGCCATTGTGTGACAACGCCTCATCCAGTGTCTTAGGAATAGTTATACAATCAAGAGAGGTAACAAAGAAGCGGGTTGACTATGATAAATGGTTATAAGAAACAAAAGATGAAATAGGATGAGTACAATTATATTTACTTTTTCTGAGAGCAATAGGTAGATCAAGATTATAATCAGATGATGCGGAAGCTGGTAGGGATGAGATAGCCACTGGTGGATCTGCTGGTTGAGGACCTGTAACATCTGACTGGGGAGGTTTATCTCAGCAAGTATCGACATAAGTAATGGGAGGACGAGGTGGATCAGATGTAGTAGAGGTGGGATAATTGATAGTATAGATCAGAAAGTCCTCCATAGAGTCCATCTCAAAAGTCGAAAGAGAGGGACTAGTAGAAAAAGGACTTGATTCAAAGAAGGTGATATCTCGAGATACAATGTATCGATCTAACACAGGAGAATAACATCGGTACCCTTTTTGTGTACGGGAGTACAGGAGAATAACATCCATAGAGTCCTTTCAGCTATTCCATTTTGTTGAGAGGTAACAATACATGATGTTTCATGGATAATGCTATTTTGTGTCATATAGGTGTTAAATTGATCAGAAAAATATTCTTTGGCATTATCACTACGAAGAATACGAACATTATAATTGTACTGAGTGCGAACCTCGGAACAAAAAGCAGAGAAAGTATAAAACAACTCAGATCGAGATTTCATTAAATATAACCAAGCACTTTTTGAATAATCATTAACAAAAGTTACAAAATATCGAAAGCCAGACTTGGAAGTGACAGGACACGGACCCTAGACATTAGATTGAGCAAGATCAAAAGGAGACAAGAATTGTTTATTCACTCTTGGAGGATATGACACGTGATGTTGTTTAGCAAACTCACACGACTCACAAGACAAACTAGTTATTGAACTTAGCTCAGGGCACATTTTCTTCAAGACTTCTAAGGACGGATGACCAAGACGACAATGAAGTTGGAACGGAGAGATGTCCGACCTGACAGTGGATGCAACACCAGATGGGATAGTAGTAGCAACCTCATCTAGCAGATACAACCTATTTGACTCGCTTTCCTTACCAAGGATCTTTCGAGTCGATAGATCCTGAAACAAATAGTAGCCAAGAAAAAAATGTAACACGACAATTTAAGACTTTAGTGATTTGGCTACCAGATATTAAGTTAAAAGAAAATTTAGGAAGATATAAAACAGAAGATAAGGGTAGCGAAGAGGTAATGGATGTATCTCCACTACCTAAGACATTGGTAGTGGATCCATTTGCTAGTGTTACATTAAAGCACTCATCAGATGGTTTATAATAGGATAAGATATCTTGATCACCTGTCATGTGGTTAGTGGCACCAAAGTCAATGACCTAGTATCAGGATGAGGATGAAAGGTAGGCAACGGGATTACCTATCTTGACTAGAGTAGCTTTAGAGAAGGATGTCGACTGCTGAGATTGCTGAAATTGGGGGTACCTAGCAAACTCCTGATCAGACATGACTATGGTGTGACCCTCAGAATGATGAGTAACTGAATCAATTGGATGTGATGTAGCATGAGCAAATCTGGGTGCTTGATACTGAGACTGCATCTGCTGTGCTTGCGGAGGTTTAGGACACTGATGACAAAAATATCCTGGTTCTCCATAGTTATAGCACACCCTCTGGCTCTCACGACCACCATATCCTCTACCACCACGTCTTCCTCTACCGCCACGTCTTCCATCTCTTCCTCTATATCCACCACTACCATTACTCTGAGATGCAAGGGCAGATCCATCCGTAGTACCTAAGGTACTCTCTCAAGCTGCATTGAGTATAGTAGTGACAACATCGAATAAGGAATTTACATCCTTGTTGGCCAACAACTATGACCGAATCACTTCATACTTTATAACCAATCCAGACAACCAACCAAATATAAACAGTCTCTCACGACGCCGCTCCATCATAGCTACATCAGTGGAGATCGGCATTGCCGTATAAAAATCTTCTGTGACTCGTTTATACTCATAGTAATAGTCCATGGTACTTCGCCTATTCTGACTTGGACGACTCACCTCTTGAGCCAAACTATATAATCTTTTCATATTTCTAGTCCCAGAAAAACACTAATGCAACAACTCCCATAGCTCTTTCACCGTCGTAACATATTGCATTGAGAGAGACATCTTTCTATCAATGCAATTGACAATCTGAGAAAACAGTCTCTTATCTTTAGCCAACCATAGTTTGGCTTTCCTTTCTCCCTCAGGACAACTCAACAAGGTGTTCTTCCTTGCCAAGTCCTCCAATATTGACCTTGACAAGGAAACACCATTCAACAAAATTGGATCCATCACTAGCTAGCATCATATCAATTAATTTCTGGTGTGAGGATACCACTTCAACACTGTTAGGGCCCTCTCTTGACGCCATTACTAAAAAACACTGCACTATTTTAATCAATCAAAACAGTACCACAACAAACTACACCCTTATACCTTTATAACTCGCATCTTGCTACCACAAACAACCTGGAATCAACCCAATCATCTCTACTAGAAACTCCTAATCCATAGGTTATCATCACACAACCTGCATCCCATCAAAAACAAACTCCACAATCAGTGCAACAAATCTGCACTGAAAGGCAGAAACTAATAAACACATAAAGATACAAGCAGTAGGCCATAAAAGGACTGATCTGGATGGCGGTATGGCAGATCTACAGATCTGGTTCTGGGGTAGATCTGGTGCAAATATGTTTTTGGGATAGATCTGGTGGTCAGCAAGGGTTGGAAAGATGCTGATTTGGTTTTGGGGCAGATCTGGAGATCGGCAAAGGCTAGATAGATGCAGATCTGGTGGTCGGCAAGGGCTAGAAGGGTTAGGAGATGATGGGAGGCGGCAAGAAGATGGCGGCTGGACAGAGAAAGAGGGTGGTGGCTACTTTCTTTGGCTAGGGTTAGGGTTTTTGGCTTTGATAACATGTTAATGGAAAAGATAAAGTTGGATTTCTCATTCACATCTTCATGAGTACAACTCTTTAAATATACTAAAATGAAATAGCTATTATGGTAGTTTTACAATTGTATCCAAACACATATAGAAGCTATATAATTGTCTAACAATCAAATAATTATGGTTGATTTGACCCTGAAATCTCTATAGTAATCACTACCATAATAGCCATGAGATTCTGATCTTGGAATCCTTGAGGTCATGCTTACCATAGTAGTCATGATCTTGACAACTCATTATGATATTCACCATGATTCTAACATACTTTATTCTTAACAAAAAGAAGCTAAGAAATCTGATGGGCCGATCTCCTCTATGGTTGTTTCTAGCACCAGTTAGGATAGCCAACTAAATCTTTAAAAGACAGGTCTAGATGAACATGTTTACATGTTTCAAATGTGGAGAGGTAGGAAATACTGGTGCTGGTTATCCTATTTGCTATCAGGGGGATGTGAAAAGAATGGAAGTGAGAGAGAAGAAAATGTCAGTGAGCTTGAAGAATGACATGTCTTAAGTGACACTGCGATCTCTAAGTATGACCAGCAGATGGAACCCTAACCCCTCCACCCAGCTCCCAGAGAGAGTGAGGGTGACAATGAGCAACATAATTCTACAGAAAATACAGAGCTCTAAGCTTGTTGTAATGGGCTTCCCTGCAGCATGGATGATGATAGGAGTTCCTTATTCTTGAAGGAGTTTGTTCAGTGATGGACTGTGGTAGGAACAATATGTGCATTTTATTGGTTGATACATTGTGAGAAGATTAAAGCCTAAACATGTCACCTGTTGTATCCTTTGTTGGTTCGTTACCTGACAAGCGGGCAGGGTTTAATGTGGTATGAATTAATATTTGAAGTTCTGTCTGAAACTTCAAATAAAAAAACAAAGAAGTTTTGCCTTTTGCTTTAAGGCAGCTTAAACTAGTGTTGGTTTTAGAGTTATGGTGAAACTAATAAATGACCACTGACAGACACCCGATGATTCCAATCTAAATCTGATCCCCAGCCTGTGTATCACTTAGGCCAATAGGCAGGTGGCTACCGACAATTTTGATCTTTGATCTGTTGTGACCAAACATGACAACACATGGTCAAACTTGCCTAACTATGTCCCATTGATGCGATCCCTCTTCAGTGGGTATCACATCCAAGGCAATTGGGGTATTAGGAGATTAAGTCCAAAAGTTATCCAAATTTTGATGTTCAGTATCCTGAATGTTGGCTGCGTCTTTGAGCTGTAGCTCTGTTGACATTGAACTGGAATTTAGAGGGTTATGTTGGACTTTGCATAATTCTTTCAGATTTCTGAGATAACAAGTGTGAAGGTTTTTCTTTTAGTTATATTTGGTTTAGAAATGAAGTTGATTTTCTAATTGGCTATTGGATTAATGATTCATACAAGGCTGTAGAAGCTTAATTTCAATCAGATTTGCACTAATCTGATATGTAGAAATGAAACAACGATTGGAAATTAGAGAAGGAAGAAGAGCAGAAACATGTGTGTGTGTGTGTGTGTGAGAGAGAGAGAGAGAGAGAGAGTGCTCGTCTCTTCCTTCATTTATTTTTTCTTTAAACTAGACTCTGTTTTCTAAGTTGAATCATAGCCTCGTTTAAGCCATATGTTTGGCTTTTGTTACTAACTTGAGTCCCATTGGATTCACACATAAATGTAGAATGCATGTCTTTACCAAGAGAGTAAGTCTTAGCACAACGATAATGTTGCTCCATTGCTACCTGGGCATCATGGGTTCGAAATATGCAAACAACCTCTTCACACATGGGCACAAGGCTATGCATATCTGACCCAGGAACCTCATGCATGGTGCTGCCCTTTTATATCTTCACCAAGCTGAAGTTCTAGATAAACATAAAGAATCAAATCACACATCCATCTTGTTGTTGTTTCCTCAACATTTCCTAAAATGGGTCAATGAAATCCTCCTAAAATCTAGGTGATCTCAATGCTTAAATGGATAGGGGAGAGAAGCTTTGTTGTCTCAAAATTCAGAGGACAAGCAAAGAAAATAAGAGAAGAGATGTCATTCCTTCCTTCGAGTCTAACCCCAGTCCTTTGCTCAATATTAGCTTTTGAAAACTCAAATAAACATGAATAGGAGAAAAATCATCCTTTCTCCTACTCAAACTAGAGCCTGTCCTTAGCAGGGGATTGACTTAAGATTGTTCTAGTTTTGTCCAACCATGGAATGCTGAACCATCCTGAATCGGACAGTTCAAGGCGTCGAGCTATCCTGGCGGCAAACTGGGATGGTTTGGTCAAGGAAAACAACACACCGGAGGAGGGAGATGGAATAAAGAGGGAAAGAGAGGGAGAGAGAGAGAGAGGAGGGGAGGGAGAGGGAACGATGCCGTTGGAGGCCGGCGGTGGTCCGCTGAGGCTGTCGGAGGGCTGCAGAGGCCTCCGTAGCTTGGTATCATCCAATAGGGCTTTTAATCGAGAGACAGAGAGAGGGAGGGGGGAGTGATGGTACTGGAGGGAGGCATAGCCGGTGGAGATGCTGTCGGAGGGACGTACAAGCGAAGCCGTGGCCGTAGAATAGGAGCAACCATTCCTAGTTCATTCATGGTCGTTTTTTTAAAAATGATGATGAATAGTACAATTGGCAATGGAAAATTAATGAAGTGCAGTCGGCAATTGTCGGCTTCACTGTTTTAGAATTTTTCTATAAAAATCTAAGAAATGAAGCCGGCAAACTCATTGCCAGCTTCATTATAATTGGGGTTTTTAAAAAGAATCCCGTGAAGTGGGTCTCTTGAAAAGAATAAAAATATGGTTGGCAAGCAGATGCAGATGCAGAGATGAGTTTCCGAGATGATTTGGAAGCAGGTGCGCTACCCTTAAAAAAAATTTTCTGCTACCAAGTACTTGACCCTCAAAGAAAATTCGCATGATGTACATGTCATATCCAGATCTCTTCTTTTTTCAATGCTTTTTCTCTGTCTTCATCTTTTTATTTTAGTTTTCTTAGACAAACTATATATTCTGTTTATTCCAAACTTTCATGATGATCATACCATCACTAGAATTCAGCATGTGCGTTGCATTTTTTACAGAAGTTTTCTTGGTTTCGGAAGCAAGGAACAGTGTTAAGAGAAGTTAATATTCAGCCCTTCGGTAACTTGTTTGGCTGCTATTTTTATCATGTGGAAATCCATTAAAAAATGTCAGAAAGGTTTTGCAGTCCATCACACTGCTGGACTCCTAGGCTTTGATTGGAAGGCCTCAACGTCCAGCAGGCATGCTAGACTCACAGAGGCTTTCCCATTATATATAGAGATATCTATTGACTATTTCATTTTTCCCATATCTGGAGTAACAGCACAACAATTTTTTTATAAAAAATATAATATAATTTTTTTTGAAGTCTTTATTTTCTTTTGAGATTTTATTTCTTAGATATTAGGATGACTAACATATAACCTGCACAATGAGAGGGATTTTTTTTAAAAAAAATTTAGAAAGTATACCATTTCTAAAATATTAACTTTTAATTATATAGTTATTTAGAAAATAATATATTCTTATTAATATATAAACTATTTTTTATTAATAAATGCTTTTATTAGTTTTTAATAAAATACAGTGTTGTTCATATATTAATTATTATTAAACATTATTTTTAAGAATATCATTAGTAAAAAATATTATTGCTTTTACTGAAATACTATTACTATTATTAGTAAAATATTATTAATATATTATTTATTAAAATATTATTAGCAATATTAGTGTTATTAAGATTATTAATTTTACAATTTTTACTAAAATATTAGTGCTCTCAAGTAATGTATTAAGACATTATTGATTTGTATTCATATTTATATTCAAGTATTATGATTCTTTGATGCCAAGGAAAGTGAGGAAAAGCAGAAATTGGACTTCAGAAAAGCCATCAAAGACTTCTGTATCTAGAACTATTTAATAGCATCCTAGTATAAGTAAACAAATAAGTTAAATTCAATTCTAATTGCATAAAAAATCCCAATTTCAACGATATGATTTATTTAAAAAATATTTTGATGCATAATTGCAAGAATTCCAATAGGCAATCATCATCTCAAAATTTGTAGATTAAAAGACAACATGACATAAAAGATTGTTCAAATTATTTTAATAACATGGTAGTAGAAACTGATATGATCACATGTCAGTTAGGTGTTTTCTTATGTTTTTTTTGTCTTGGATTTGTCTATATTTTGACTTATATATTTTGAAACAATATTTTAATCATTAGTTGTTTCAGAATGTATTCAATAGAATAGGATCATTAATTTGCATTCCATGCACATCCTTTTCTTCATAGTTCTATCAAAAACAACACTTTCATCTTCATTATCTTCAATTTATAAAAAATGTTTAGTTATTAACTATTAGAACAAAATACATAAACATAATCATCTATAATTAAAAGAATTGGAATATATGACTCACAATAGATTTTCCTCGATCTTTATTACCATCTAGTTCCTCTTACACTTCACTTGAAAAACAAAAAATAGTATAGCTTTGTCCTCCCTCTTTAAGATTGTATTCATCAACTTTAATTTAGAATATATAAGTTTTTCCTACAAATTTTTTAATCTCCAAGGGAATCCCATATCATCATCTTTCTATATGAAGAAAAATGCATAACATTTTATTATTAATTAATCGATGAAACAAATAAGATAAATATATTCCACACATCTTATCCATGCATAATTCTTTAGCAAATTTGCCTATCAATCGTTGAGCAAACTTTTCAAAAAGAACAAATGATGAAAATCTAGTAGAATCCTCAACATGTAATGATAATTAGTATCTAAAGAAAAGAAATGAATAGAATCAAATCAAAATATTTAAAACTGAAAATGAAAAATTGTAAGGCAAGAATAAAATATTTTATTTGTTTAACATGCATGAGTACGAGATATTACATTGAAGTATCAATGCAATTTTACAAAAATAATGCCCATTTTTAAAGTAATTACCAAAATAATGCCCTTTCAAAACTATTTATCAAAGTACTATCCAAACCAAAGTCGCCTTATGATAGGATGATTTTATGCGCTGACTTACCACCATCCATGCCATGTAGTAGTCAGTAACAAAGACTTGCCCTATAGTAGCGTGACTTATTAAGTCGCCCTACCATGGGGTGATTCTTTAAGTAGGGCGACTCTATAAAGCGCCCTACCATAAGGCGACTGTGATACACCCACTTCCTTCTCTATTTGATTCCAAGTGCCAAAGGGGTTGAAGGAGGGCCGGTCATTCTCCCCTCCCTTTCCCTCCTCATCACTGCTGGCATTAACAATCACCGGTGCTCTTCTTCTTGTCCTATGGAGTCCCCATGCCTTCGGGCCATTGAGGGAAGCCATCGAGCCCTTTTTGATACGCCCTCTGGCACAGCCACACGCTTTTTTGTTTTAGCCTATGGCACAGCAGGGGTCGACCAATAGGTCACCCCTGTACTAGGGTCATCCCATGGGTCGCCCCTTTTTATGTGCCCATCCGAAAACGTTAGTGCCAACGTTCTATTTAAAAGGGGATAATTTAGGGGCCGGCTCTTACAATTAGAAACTGAATTTTTTTTCAATTTTGATTTCCGAAACTTTCGAAGTTGCCATTGAATGTTCTGAAATCATGTGCATGATCGACGTGCTGCTCATCGGATCGGTATGACGTGTCTCCTGATGAAGGAAAATCCTGATTTTCCGGTCCAGGTTCGTTCAGATCTAATCAGATCAAGAGATATATTTCAAAATTTTTTCTCTTGATTCCAATCAGATCTTGATATGTTTCAGATCTGATTCTTATTATTTTAATAAAATAAAATTAAAAGATAAATTAAATCAAATTTAATTTACCTGATTTGGGTAATCCTATTTGTTAGATATATGTGCCCTAGAAGCCAGAATTGGCTGACACTTGTAACACTTCTAGGGGCAAAATTATAATTTTGACTAAAATCAATAAATGGGTTATTTTCTATCACATATATGTATTTAGTGTCTGTGATACATCCTTTGAGTTAATGGTAATGATAATTCATATTTTCAAGAGTTGAAAATTTAAGACATGAATAATCATTATTAACTCATAAATTGCTCCTGACCATAGGATCATCACGAGGATGGTGATTGATCCGGAAGGTTGGTGTACAATCGCTTCTCTTTAGTAGATGAGTCTTGAGTCTATGGTGTGGAGACTTACTCGTTAGAGAATGAGCTGTTAGATATATGTGCCCTAGAAGCCAGAATTGGCTGACACTTGTAATACATTTCTAGGGGCAAAATTATAATTTTGACTATAATTAATAAAATGGGTTATTTTCTATCACACATGTGTATTTAGTGTCTGTGATACATCCTTTGAGTTAATGGTAATGATAATTCATATTTTCAAGAGTTGAAAATTTAAGACATGAATAATCATTATTAACTCATAAACAGCTCCCGACCATAGGATCATCACGAGGATGGTGATTGATCCGGAAGGTTGGTGTACGATCGCTTCTCTTTAGTAGATGAGTCTTGAGTCTACGGTGTGGAGACACCGGAGCGAGAGTACAGGTACTCGTTAGAGAACGAGGGCACTGAGCGTGACCACCTCGAGTAGTCATTAGGAAGTCTACCTTCTCGTCAATGACTGACTCGATGCTGCAGTAGTGTGTCTGGTTCTTTGACCTGAGATGCATCGGCAGTTCACCTTGAGGGTGTTATAGTTTGACTACACCATTACTCGGTCTCCTAGCCATATGGAACCCTGAGGTGTATGTTGGCTATAGCATGTTCATTGTAGGAACTGGATTGCATCAAGATGGGAATCTATCTACCTCGGTGGTAGAGGAGTAGCCCTATGATGATCATGAGAATCAAGTCCAGAAATCCATGGCCATGGTAGAGTGAAATAATAGAAAGAGTTTCTATTTAGATTTTCACATTGGACTCGAATCGAATGATTACATCATATGACAGAGACTAGGGTTTGACGAGTTCACCTTAACCCTAATCTGATCGGGGCTCAAGATAGAAGAACTTAATCACACAGGTAGCTGCACCAAGAGGTTCGCATTCAGCTCTGATGGGTTGCCACCATATACTGCTAGGTGTCACTGGTGGATTTTGGGAGCAATTAGAATGATTTAGATGATCGATCATTCTAGCTGTTCGAATCAGAAGAGTTCTGATCCATCGAAAGGAGTTTCGATGATGTCTATGATAGAGATCATGACATATCCCATTACCATACAGAACTGAACCTAACTGGGTCACACAAACAAGGGTTTGAATCTGGTGATCATCAATTGAACTGATCTAGTTCAATTGATCTGAATGAGATTCAATTAGGTTCAAGGAAATCGTGCTAGCACTCGATTGAACCTAACGTTCTTCTTTTACTATCATAAATAAGTTGTCCTGACTGAGCCAAAGGAGTTTGTGCTCAATCAGAGGCCTTCATATGGTCTGACTGGAGGTTGTCCAAGTCAGAATAGGTTGTCTTATTTGTAAGACATTACCTGCCATTTTTGGTCACCTGCCATTTCTTGTTCTTTGACTTTGGTCAAAAGTCTACCTTTGACTGGTCAAACGTTGACCATTGACCCTTTGACTTTTGACCACATGTCATGCACCTATTGGAGAGCTGGTGGGGGCCTGTCCCCCTGCCAGAACCTGGCAAGGAGAAGGGCGCACGCCAAGGGTGGCGTGAGCCCAAGTAGGAGGCGCCTAGGAGTCCTTGTTGGACAAGGACTCCACCTCCCTTTTGGATTCCAATCAGAGTTCTACTAAGAATTCAGTTTGACTGGTCTTAGGCGCCCTCTAAGGAGGAATCCAGGGGTCTCTATTCCAACCAATCAGATTTAGATCTGATTTCACAAAGGGTTGTGATTGGTTGAGAGGAAGAGGAGTTGGATCACAAGAGGTCTATAAATAAGACCCTGCGCCCAACCCTAATTCTAAGTGAATGCAATTGAGAAACCCCACGCCCCAAGGCTGCCTCTCCCCTCCTTCTCCATGCCATAGTCTCTTCTCCCCTTGCTCTCCACGTCCAAAAGGTGTTTTGGACTTAGGTTGGTGCGATTCAGATCAAGGAAAGGCGATCAAAAGCAAGAAGGCTGCGCTGCTGCAAAAGGACGACTGCAGATCTTCAAAAGAGTTTTGAAGATCCTCCAGATCAGATCCAGATCTGATTTTTGGAGGTGTGATAGAGAAGAAGAGGATCTCCAGATCCAACCCGAGTGGATACCGGTAGAGGCCAGGCGCTTGCGTGGCTAAGATCCAGAACCTTCCGCTGCAATCAGGATCATCTACAGGGTAATAGGATTACCCAAATCAGGTAAATTAAATTTGATTTAATTTATCTTATTTTATTTTATTTATTAAAATAATAAGAATCAGATCTGAAAACATATCAAGATCTGATTGAGATCAAGAGAAAATTTTTGAAATATATCTCTTGATCTGAATCAGATCTGGAACGAACCTGGACCGGGAAATCAGGATTTCCCTTCAACTGGTATCAGAGCCATGGTTCTAAATTGTTTAGATCTGATTTTAATTTTATTTTAATTAGAAAATAAAGTGATTTCAGATGTCACATGAGATGTGATCAGATCTGAAATCAGAAAAAATTAAAATTAAATGATTTGGATCTAAGATTACATGAAGATATGCATGACTAGTTCTAGAATAGAATAGTTCTATAGAATAGTTTTGCATGTCTTTGATTTAATCTGATTAAATCATATTTTAGATCTTCTTATTTACTATTTTTTGATATTATAAGTGTTATAATAACATCTGATAAAATAGCAAATAAAAATTATTTAATTTTAAATATCATATGAGATATGATTGATGCATGTCTAGACTAGTTGTAGAATAGTTCTACATAATTGTCTAGATTAGAATTTATTTTGATTAGATCAATTTAAATCTAATTTTTTAGATTATTATGAGATAATTTAGATCTGAAAAATATGCATGATTTGATACATGAGATGTATGCAAAATATGCCATGATTAGATCTAAATTTGTATATGAGATATATGATATAGATCTATAAACTGTTTTGTAGATTTACATGTTCCTGATTAAGGCGTTCCTCTTGGCCGTCCGGTCATAAGAACGAAGAAGGGTTTAAAGGCCCTCTCTTCCCATTCGATGGGGTGTTCTTATGATGTGTAGGGGTGCTGCGTGTTCGTCCTTAATCAGAAACCCAAAACTTACTTTCTGCAAAACCCTAGATCCTGAAACCCTAGGATTTATTGTGCATATTTTGTTTATGAACCCTACTTAATTAAGAATTAAGTTTATGGAATATTAATTAGGTCTAAAATTGAGAATTTCAGATCTAAGACATATTCATAATACTGGGTTCGGGCTTGGGTAGCTCAATTAGGTCTAAGCGGTTGATCAAACCGAATCAAGAGTTGGTTAGATGGGATCAACAATGCTTAATTGACCAGCCTAATAGGATTAAGTCTGGGTCAAGATCGAGTCACGATCAAGCAAGACCTAATTAGGCTCAGAGGTTAGAGTCTGGATTGTAGGCTAACCCAATTGGTTCTGACTCAACAATTTGGTGTCTAAGGTAAGTTTGGCACATACGACCGACTGGTTTTTAATTGGAAGCTACTCGACCTGAATGCGTTCTTGTACGAGTTAATGGCATATTCCTTCCACCGGTCTCACTTACCTGGCCATATCTGTTGACACAGTTCTGATCTGAGGTGGTCAATAATCCGAGCTAACCCATGCCACTAGGTTAGTCATAATTGTTATGACTAAGCCAAGTCTAGTTTAATGAGACCTGAATCAATTCTCCCTAAGAAAAGATTAAGTCTGAGGTCTTCCACCATTGTAGATGTGCGGGCCCTTCCCGGGGTTGATTGTTCTCGGCTGGATACAGTGGCTCAGTTGCACCGGAAAGATGCAACCATGTCTATTAGGCATTGGATGCTATGGGCTGGAGGATGAGTTGGGCTCAATATTTCGGATACGGTGAGAGACTCAATTAGGAACCCAGTCTATGCAAATGGTGGGTCTGACTTAACTAAGGAGTGGATCAATATTCCGGATACGGTGAGATTCATGAATTAGAGACCAAGTTTGGGTGCACCATGATTAGAGAATCATTGAACAAGAGTTGTTCACTCATTGGCTAACCCATCACCAATAACTGTTAGGTGAGGTGATGAGTCAGTTGGTGAGACCGCACCACCCACTAGAAATCATTAATCGCGGAGATTTTCGCATCTCTACAGAGGGAGTGTAGGGATCCGAGAAAATAGTGGGAGCTAATTTGTTTAAAAATAAAATCCCTAAACAAATTGGTCAAGTCAAAATTACAGTATCTAACTAGAATCTTTGACTCTCTACAGGAAAATGTCTGCGTCCAACCCACTTGGCACGTATCCTAGGACACACATAGACTGACTGGACCCAATTATAAAGATTGGCTCAGGAACTACAAAATTGTTTTGGGTTCAGAGAAGTTAACACCATGTTTTGGACCAGGACCCTCCCACCTTACCAGCTCGTCCATCCACTGAACAGAGAGCGTCTCTGGAAAAATGGATTGACGAAGATAATAAGGCCAGATACTTACATGTTGGGCTCGATGTCTGATGAGCTCCAGCGCCAACATGAAGATATCGGGACTGCTCGCCAAATGTTGGCTCACCTGCAGGAGATGTTTGGTGAACAGAGTCGCGCAGCCAAATATCAAGTCACGAAATGACTTTTTAAGGCTAAGATGCGTGATGGGCAGTCAGTCCAAGATCACTGTCTGACAATGATCAAGGACATGGAAGAGCTTGAGAAGCTCGGTGTGAAGTTGGACTTGGACTTGCAGAACGATATTATTCTGCAATCCTTGACTGATGCATATGGGCAATTCATCATGAATTACCACATGCATAAACTTCAAAATTCCTTGGCCGAGTTGAATGAATATGCTGGTTACCGCTGAGCTTTCTATGAAAGGTTCTAAAGGCTCAGTTCTTGCTATGGAACGGACTTCTTCCAAAAGAAAGTCTTATGGAAAGAAAAAGAAGTCTGTGAAAAAGCAAAAGGTGGAAGGATCAAAGAAGAAGAAGGCAGAACCGAAGAAGAAGGTCGATGGCAAAGGAAAGTGTTTCCATTGCAACAGCGACGGCCATTGGAAGCGGAACTGCCCTACTTACCTGGCCACCCTGAAGAACAAGAAGGAAGGTCCTTCTGGAGGTATGCTCGTTATTGAGTCTAACCTTACGGTTTCTTCTGCATCCAGTTGGGTGCTTGACTCTGGTTCTAGTGCTCATCTGTGCACTTCTATGCAGGGTCTTGAGGATAGCAGGAGGCTGAGGGATGGAGACATGATCCTACGCGTCGGTAATGGAGCAAGAGTTGCTGCAGTAGCCGTGGGAACATACCCTCTTCGATTACCATCTGGTTTAGACTTAGTTTTAAAAGACTGTTATTATGTGCCTGCAGCTAGCAGGAATTTGATTTCTGTTTCATGCTTAGCACAAGAAGGTTATGTGATCACCTTCTTTAAGGACCATTGTAACATTCTTTATGAAAGAAATAAAATTGCAAATGGTTTCCTTGTTAATGGTCTTTATCAGTTGCATATTGATGTACCTGTTTTAACTATCGAGCAAAACGTGAATGCCAAACGACCTAGGGATAGTCCAAACGACAGATATCTATGGCACCTGAGATTAGGTCATATAGCAGAAGATAGGATTAACAAATTGGAGAAAAATGGGCTATTGAGTCCATTGACTTTTGAGTCATATCCAACTTGTGAATCTTGTCTTCAAGGCAAAATGACTAAACTCCCTTTTGTTGGACATGGGGAGAGGGCCACAGATCTCCTTGCCCTAGTACATACTGATGTGTGCGGCCCATTTGATGTGCCGGCTAGAGGCAATTTTGTCTACTTCATTACCTTTACCGATGATCTGTCTAGGTATGGGTATGTGTATCTTATGAGACACAAGTCTGAAGCCTTTTGAAAAGTTCAAAGAATTCAGACATGAAGTAGAAAAACAAACTGGAAAACCCATTAAGGTTCTTCGATCAGATCGAGGAGGTGAATACCTTAGCCGGGAATTCCTAGACTATCTTAAGGAAAATGGCATAGTCTCTCAATGGACTCCACCAGGAACACCTCAACTCAACGGGGTTTCAGAACGGAGAAATCGGACTCTATTGGATATGGTTCGATCCATGATGAGCTTCACAGACCTCCCTGATTTTCTTTGGGGACATTCATTATTAACTTCAATCTATTTACTGAATAGGGTTCCCTCTAAAACCGTTCCTACCACACCGTATGAGATATGGCACGGTAAGAAACCAAGTCTGAGTCATCTCAGAATTTGGGGTTGTCCGGCTCATGTCAAAAGACAACAAGCGGACAAGTTAGAGTTTAGGTCCTTTAGAGCTCGATTCATAGGATATCCTAAAGAGTCATTAGGATACTATTTCTACATTCCAGAAGACCACAATGTGATTGTGAGTCGACATGCCATATTTCTTGAAAAATAGTTTATTCAAGATAGCGGCATTGGAAAGCAGATTAAGCTTGATGAGAAAGTCTCACAAGCAGAACGAGCTAAGGACCAAGTGGAACCAAATCAGGTTGAGCCAATAAGAACACTACCTCCTCCACCTCGTAGATCGGAAAGAGTTTCCCGTCCCCCTGAAAGATACTTAGGTATTATTTCAGAGGACGTAGAGGAAATGTTCCTCATAGGTAATGGTGCTCATGGTGATGATCCCAAAACCTACAACGAGGCGATATCAGATATCGACTCCGAGAAATGGCTTGAGGCAATGAAGTCAGAGAATTGACTCGATGCACTCAAACCAAGTCTGGACCTTGGTAGATCCACCAGAAGGTATAGTACCTATTGGGTGTAAATGGATCTTCAAGAGAAAGATTGGTGCAGATGGGAATGTGGAGACATTCAAGGCTAGACTGGTGGCAAAAGGTTATAGTCAACGCGAAGGCATTGACTATCAGGATACCTTTTCCCCGGTAGCTATGCTAAAATCCATCCGCACATTGCTTGCTGTTGCAGCCTATTTCGATTATGAAATATGGCAAATGGACGTGAAAACGGCATTCCTAAATGGATATCTTGAGGAAGATATCTATATGGAACAGCCGCTAGGTTTCACATCCAGTGATACTGATCACAAGGTTTGCAAGCTGCAAAGGTCCATATATGGACTTAAGCAAGCATCTCGGAGCTGGAACACTCGTTTCAATGATGTGATCAAAAAGTTTGGTTTCATCAAAAATGAAGAGGAACCATGTGTTTTCAAAAGGGTCAGTGGGAGCGCTGTTGTCTTCCTCGTATTGTACGTGGATGACATCCTCCTTATTGGGAATGATATTCCCATGTTGACATCAGTCAAGATGTGGTTGTCCAAGGAATTCTCCATGAAAGACCTAGGTGAAGCATCCTTTATTCTAGGAATTAAGGTCTATAGGGATAGACCGAATAGGATGCTAGGACTTTCACAGAAGATGTACATAGAGGAAGTACTAAAGAGGTTTAGTATGGAAAACTCTAAGAGGGGATTAATACCCTTCAGACATGGTATTCATCTTTCCAAGAAGATGTGCCCCAGCACACCTGAGGAAATAGAACGCATGAGCAAGATCCCTTATGCTTCTGCAATAGGGAGCCTCAT